>JAFEMH010007071.1:0-72500 GCA_022495995.1 Adenophora triphylla var. japonica
ATGCTCCATACATTTTCTCAATGTCAAAGCCTTAATGGCCTTAAATTTATTCTGACAAGGTATGTAATCAACTACCTGGTCCCTCTTAGGGGCGAATTTACTGTCGGTTTCATTAAAAAATTCTATCGGTGAATTTTTATTTATTTATTATTAAGTGCACCCCAAAAAGAATTGACACTTTAGAAAAGGAGGTAGAACTTAGCTAAGTAAACGCAAGACTCGTGGTCTTTTTTTAGACTACATCTTCTTCCCACTTCATCGAAGATCCCGAATTTTTGAGCCGATATTTCAGGTTACTATTAATATGTTCATAACATACGGCGATGAATCGCGTGGTTATTGTCTTTTCCGTGTGTTTTAAGTTATGAAATTATGGCAAGATTAATTAGACCACCGCTTGAAATGGAAACTTTCAGATATCGATACCTAACTTCCAAAATAACGGACTTCATGGATCTAATTTCATAGGTTATAAGGACTCAAAACCTGGTAGAAGCGAAGTTTAATATTGAAAGTAGACCTGCTCTTTCCGAGAACGTCTACCGAGATGGAACTTAACAAATAAGGGATCTTAGAAAAACTCAAGATTTGTGAGCAAAAGTTAAGCGTAGTTAAGCACTTTAGCAAGATCAATATTCTACTTGCAAGTTAACAAATATTGGCAATACGGGTGAACCGAAATATATTTCTCCACTAAAGTACGTTAATTACATCACTAAATCGATTCCTAATTACATAATTACATTCATCTATGAATCTTGTACATTTCTTTGTTCTTCGTTCTTTTGTTTTCTTCTCTTTTTCAAAAGTGTGTGCCTCGAATCATAAACTTCGCCTATCTTTGGTTCAATTGACTACAAAAAGTGCTGGAAAGAATTTCAACACGCACGCACCTTTTTGTTTATCCTACAAAGTAAAAAAAAAAAAAGTTAAAACATATATACTCCCTCCGTCCCAGGGAATTTATAGACTTTTAGTTTTCACGGGAATTAAGTGAAGAAGTATTATATTGAAAGTGTTGAAGCCGAGTGCGAAAATAAAATAGTACACAGTAACGAGTTTACAGCACAAGAAATTATAACGTATACAAGGAATATTAAAATAAATATATGGAGAGAAATGAGTGGAGAGAATAGTAAAGATTCCTTTCCATTTTAGGAAAGTTATATACCCCTCTCCGTCCCAAATTTCAAACAGTGTAAACTTATTTCCTTTGGTCCGTCCCACTCGCTGTAAACCGCCATAAATGGAATGTCCTTTAATATTTTATATTCTCCCTACCTCACCCACTCATTAACTCCAGCTCATTCTCCACCACACAATTTATTCAACCAACCTACTATTTACTCCACTCATTCTCTCTCTTCATTTTCTACCACACATTTTCATTATCTTAATAATATTCCTTAATTGGTGTGCCATTTTTTTAGTTTACAGGTGGAATTTGGGACTAGGAGGAAATGAGTATTATTGTGGGACGCCCAAAAAGGAAAGTTTATATATTATCATGGGACGTAGGGAGTATACAAACTCATATAATATAAATATGAATAAAAAAAAACTTTAATAGTACCCGACATAACTCGTAAGCGTGAGTTACATTGATCCTTGAAAATCATTCATCTCGAGATATCACATAAACTCCACAATCTATGATTAGCTTTATTTTCTTCAAGAGAACCCAATCACATTCCATTTATTCAAATTTATATGATTTTTTGACTTCAAAATCAATTAAGAACATGAATGATAAACAATCTTTTTTTAAAAAAAAAAAATTCATAGGCGCATCTTTTGAAAAAAATTTAAGTATAAAAATATTAGATCAACCAATGAAAAACAAAAATAGAAAAATATAAAATAATACCAATGCTTTTCGTAAAGTTTCACAACATCGACTTCTTTTGCTTTATTCAATTTTGCATGTTTGTCAAAATAGTGAATGAATTTTGAAATCATGTTGTACACATAATATAGTGTAAAGTGCCCATTTGAAATTGCTTTCCTTTAAAGTGTATGGGAAAAAAACTGCAAAAAAATAAGTATATCCAAATATATTAGGTGACTACCCGTAAATTTCTTATTTGTCTCTGGACATGGCTAAATCCATGGTATGTAGTAGCCATGGCATAGACCTTCGCCTTAGCCTAGGCCTTGAGTCATGGATATATCTAGAAATATATCCCGTAAATATAAGTAGATTTTTTGGCTATCCGGATATTACTTTGGCCGTTACGCGTAGGCCTTGTCTGCACCTTGCAAACATAGTCATTGAATATATCCAGTAAATATCGAGAGAAGATATATCCAGGAGAAATCTTTCAATATAATATCCGTAAATGTATTGACAAATGAGATAATACATACCCGATCCTACTTCTTCCGCATCCATTAGATTCCCATTGACATTAACATCTTTCCAATCTACAAAAAGTTTGAAGCATTTACGCGGCACCCGTACTAACGACCATTGCAAGAGCGTTGCGCCCAAATATTCTTGTTAATATAAATGATAACACATACTCTTAAAGAAATTTCATGGATAGGCATATCCGCCATACCAATCGATATATAACTTATAAGTTGTTGAAAAAAATGAATGTTCCGTAGATGCGTCAACTTACCAAACATAAATCTCTTCATTACACCACTTTTTATGCTTCGCTTGTTTGGCAACAACATTGCCCGAGCATTCACAATTACAGCCTAATGATATCGTATCTTCTTGCATACCTCAAAATATCGATCCGTTTCCACCGGTCAATGAGATCATTAAACCGCGAAAAAAATAATATTAGAATTTGGCCATACCATAATAAATTTCAATTGTAATAATATTGAAATAAAAGCAGGATCATTACTTTTGGCCTGATTTGGAAGAATCAATTTTGAGAAGCAATAATCAACCACTTCCATCTTTAGCTTTGGCATACCAATCATTACTTTCTTATTCTTCACCGATAAATTCGAGATGAAAGAATAATCTTACCATTAACGGAGTTCCCGAAATCCAGTTCATCTAACATCTTTATCAAACTTCTCACCATGTAGCAATCTTGAGAAATGCCGGTGCCTCTTATCCAACCAAATTATCAATATCACCCAAAATTCTTGTGAAGAAAATTCTTCTTCCACGTCAACTTCCTTGATAACGGTTACCATATGGCTCAATCGTTTTTTGTTTAAACGGATGAAGGAATCGGTAACTTGATCCTACGTATTAGAGCCTAGCCATTGTCTGATGCTCTCTGTAGATTGATCTTCGATTGATTGAGCAACATTGGTAACATCTTGATCCCCAAAATGTTCATGCGAGATATCTGTCATCAAAATCACTGAAACTCTTGTCACACATGTATCACGTATGCATTTATGCGCTTTCCAGATTCTTGACTTGTAATAAAAATCCTAAATGTTGGCGATGGTCCAACCTTGCCGCTTTCTCCTTAAGCTCAATTTTATGAAGTTTTCAACTTATCAATAATATCATCAATATAATAAAAACCCGACCTCCCCAAGGTTGACTCCATGCACCACAAATCCTTCCTCTTAGCCAGATGCGGATCCTTTCTCCACATCATCATTATTCAACATTTTTCTTTCTCCTTCTCAATTTTTAAATCCTTTTCAATATGGCATTGGATAGCTTGACTTTAATTGGTCATTGTGAAATATTTCAAGTGACTTCTTACGAAATTCAAAACTTCGAAACATTTTCATTTTGCTAGGATGACTTACATCGTCAGCAAAAGGAGCAAAGATCAATCAAAGAATCCAATTGATTTTCTTCATCTAAATCATCCTCATAGCTACGTAATAGGATAAACATTATCGATTAAAGTATCTCGCTGACCAGATTTTAGCTTTTCATTACCGGCCGCGAAGGTACCCTTCTCGCGGAGTCAATGTTGAATCGAAAGGGCGTGCAGGTTCGGTTCAAGTGCTTGCAAATATGAAAATCTATGAAAGTAAGCTTCATTACAAGAATTGCCACATATCACTCAACACCTCACTTTACTGCGTAAGAAGCATTAACTTACTGCAACACCATCGAGATATCATTAGTCAATACAAACCGACACCATATCGAACTTTATTAAAATTGAGGTAACATCTTCACACCATATGCCAACAGCTAGAACATTCAGCAATGCCCTTTTGTTACTACCGGTGCCAAAAAAGAAAGCGACAAGAACAAGACATAGAAGGCGTTTAAACTTCATCACCATCAATTAGGTAGTTCTTTAATGCGTTCGCAGCGGATCGAGGCTCGAATACCATACTTTAAGTTTCCCAAAAGTATTGTATGTATCGTGCGCTCAACTTTTTGTCAATGCCTATTGAACAATTCAATATCTTCTCTTTTTTAAATTCCTAGAAAGACAAAAGTTGAATATCAAAAACATCATTTGTTGTTATACTTAATACTTTTGTTATGTTTGATTCTGCGAATAAAGCTTCCCGAATCAAATCTTTCCACAAGATATTCACTGACAATTTCCCTGTTGGCAATCTATTCATTTGATGGTTTTATTCTGAATATATTAAAAATCATTTGATTCGGGAATTGTGGAATATCTTGTGGAAAGATTTGATTCAAAAGCTTTGATTCGGAAGGGAATCAAACATAACGAAGTATTATATAACAACAAATGATGTTTTTGGATATTCTTTGTCTTCCTAAGAATTTAAAAAGAGAAGATAAATTGTTCAATAGGCATTGACAGAAGGTTGGTAGCGCACGATACATAAATGACTTTTTCGAAAACTTAAAGATGGTATTCCAAACGGGTACGCTTGGTGAGAGCGCATCAATGAAAACTACCTAACGGAGGCGATGAGAAGTACGCCTCACGCTCCATGTGTTGTTGTCGATTCTTTCTTCTCTGCACCCGCAGTGAAAACAAAATTTGATGACGTTCTTTGTTGGCATTGATTGAAGATGTTACTCTAATTAAAAAATTTGATTGGTGCCAGTTTGTATTGACTAAGATATCTGATGGTGTTAGGAAGTTTAAGGCTTCTTCTGGTAGTAAAGTGAGGTGTTGTAGTGGTTGTGTGGCAATTCTTGTAATAGCTTACTTTCATAGATTTCCATATTTGGGTAAACATGAACCAACTGCACGTCCTTTGATTCAACATTGGATTCAAGAGAAAATTTCTGGCAGGGCTGGTAATGAAGCCAAAATTGGTTGGGGTGGAGTACTTTATTTGGATAATGTTTATCCTATTACGAGCTATGAGGATGATTTAGATGAAGGAAAAATTGGATTGCTGATTGATGCTGCTCCTTTTGTTGACGATGTAAGTCATCCTACAAATCATCCTGCAAGTGAAAATGTTCCAGAAATTTTGAATTATGTTAAAGAGTCACTGAAAATATTTCACAATGATATTAAAGTTGCTATCAATGCTCATATTGCAAGGATTTCAAAAATTGAGAAGGAGAAAGAAAAAGTTAATAATGATGATGTGGAGAAAGGATCTGTTAAAGAGGAGGACTAGTACTTCCCTACCCGTGCCAATGGCACGGTGACAGTACAACATAAATAATGCATGGTTGAGATCATAACCCCCAAATGCATTTAGTTTAGTATCTATGATTACATTGTAAATAATCAAAACACCATAAAAAAGAAAAAAAAACAAATTTATTAAAATGTTTAAATTTTAATGGGTCATTGCCCCATAAGTTCTTTTTTTTTTTTAATCTATGCCCAATAAGTTCCTTTTTGATGTTGTATTATGTTTCGAAAATACAACATCAATTAAGGCCATAACACTGCATTCCGGCGGCCGCCGTGGCGAGTCCGAAGCCCGTGGGTAGTGAACCAGTTAGACCTCCGGCGGCCGGCCGGATTTTGGCCAAAATTGCCGAATCCGGTGAAAATTGACCGAAATCCGGCATGCGGCGATAGCGAACGGCGGCGGAGTGAGAGGCCGTATGGCGGAGGCGGTGGTGAGAATGCAGTATTATGATTTTAAACTACTGCATAACTAAATGTTGTATTATACATAATACAACATGAAAACTTATGAGACATTTTAATACAATGAGAAACTTAGTGGGAAGTGATTTGTTCCAAAAGGAACTTATGGGGCAAATTCCCAATTTTAATTTGATTGCAAGAACAACAATATTGATGATCTCTTACATAACCTATTGATGGTCCCTTACATAACCCCAACCCCACCCATTTTCCTCTTTCCCCTCAGCCCCCTCACCCTCTTTTATGTAATCCACTATCCTTTTGACTTAGTATGATTACATTACTTAGTATGATTACATTGGCACGGTGACAGTATACAAATTAAAAAATTGATGAAATCGCATTTCTCCCATAAAAAAATAAAAATATATACCCAATATCTTGATGATTACTTTGTGCCATAATCAATATTTGCTGGAGGGTGATTTGTTTGTGTAACTGTCGCAGAGAATATAAGGAAGTATTGTAGTTTTTGTGCAAAAAAATAATAATAATATAGTTGTATTTTCTTCAAGTTGGAATAAACTACAATACTTGAAAATTAAAATATACTTTTCTTAACTCGTCAAAAAGAAAAAAAATAACAATTAGTTTGGGCGAGTAATAACTAATACAAAAATTATTAGTATTATTTAACTAAATTTTGATGAGAACAAATAAATTATTTTTTGTAAGAATAAATTTAATATTAGATTTGGGCGAATAGATAAATTGGGCTCTTGGTGGACCAATTTTTAAGCATTTTATTTTGACAATATTATTAAATTTTGGCCCGATTTGATCATTTTGGCAATTGGTGACCAATTTTTTAAACATTTTTCTATCCGCACCATACTATTAGAAATGCCCATGATTATATTATTTTATTTTGGTAAATTTGTATTTTCAAAACATAATATTTTTTAAACTGGCCATTGGTGGCCAATTTTTTAAGCATTTATCTACCTGGACCATACTATTAGATGTGTCTATTATTTTTTAAACTGGTCATTGGTGGCCAATTTTTTAACCATTTATCTATCTGGACCATACTATTAAAAATGTCCATGATCATATTTTTTTATTTTGATAAATTTTTATTTTCAAAATATAATACTTTTTAAAATTTAATTTATAATATTTAATTTTTAAACTTTATTTTTATAATATTTATTTTTTACTGACTTAGGGTTTGTGTCTGGGTCAAAATACGTGAATTGATCCTGATTTGATAATTTGGGTAATAATATTATTAATATGGGAAGGTAATGACGGTTATGGGGAGGTGGACGGTTATGGGGTTGGAAGTTACAGGCGGTTAAGGAGGGTGAGAGGATTTGGACCGTAGGATCAAAATTCTAACTTTCAATCTCAGCCACCACTTATAGGGGGGCTAAGAGACGATTATTCCCTTCGTGTATTGTATAATAGATTTGTATGGTGATAGTCAACCTTGGGAAAGTCAGGTTTTTGATTATATTGATGATATTATAGATAAGTTGAAAACTTCAAAAGTTGAGCTTAAGGAGAAAGGGAAGGTTGGACCATTGCCAACATTTAAGATTTTATCACAGAGTCGAGAATACGGCGTACGGCGTACGATGATAATGTTGACAAATTTCGGGATTTTGATGACATATATACGCATGAGCATTTTGGGGATCAAGATGTTACCAATGTTGCTCAACCAACCGAAGATCAATCTGCAGAGCATCAAATAGCTAGGCTTAATACGAGAGGATCAAGTTACGATTCCCATCCGTTTAAACAAAAACGATTGAGCCTATGTACATTATCAAGGAAGTTGACGTGGAAGAAGAATTTTCTTCACAAATTTTGGGCGATATTGATAATTTGTTTGATAAAATTTCTCAACATTGTGTTAATGGTGAGAAGTTTGATAAGATGTTAGATGAACTGGATTTGAAACCTATTAATGGTGAGATTATTCTTTCATCTGAATTTATGGTGATGAATAAGGAAGTAATGATTGGTATGTCAAAGCTGATGGAAGTTGTTGATTATTGCTTCTCAAAATTGATTCTTTCAGCGTCAAAAAAGTAATATCCCGTTTTTAATTCAATATTATTACAGTTGAAATTTATTATGGTATTCAAATTCTAATATAATTTTTTTTCAGTGTTTTTTTTCAGTTTAATGATCTCATTGGACCGGAAGCAGACGATATTTTGAGTATGCAAGAAGATACAGATATCACAGGTGTAATTGTGAATGCTTGGGCAATGTTGTTGAACAAGCTGGAGCATAAAAAGGGTGTAATGAAGAGATTTATGTTTGGTGTTGCCCATTCTGTAAGTTTACTTTTTTCAACAACTTATAAGTATATATCGATTGCAGGGTATATATCCATGAAATTTCTTTAATATATTGTTATCATTTATATTAACAGGATATTTGGGCACAACGTTCTTGCAATGGTCGTTATGGTGCTGCAGAAATTTCTTTAAGATATTGTTATCATAAACTTTTTAGTGGAGAAACACACAAACCTGTAAGATTTGTGGGTTTGATTGTACCATAGAACGCAATGCTTGGAACTGAAATACAAATTAACAAAAAAAAAAGCAACAAGAAGTAATATTTAGTAACATGTCAAAACCTATTAACAGTACCAAATACCAAACTCAAGAGATTGTCATCTACTTGATAAAGATTATCAAAGCGTGAACTATTATGCTACTTCCTCCGTCCCTAAATGCATGTCGATATTTTTTTTTTCAAATTTGGAGTACTTCGTTTGTGAAAACTCAAGAATCCACATCAAAATCCCATAAAATTACATCTAAGTTCATGAACGGATAAAAGCAGTTTGAGAAACACACCTGTTGATTAGTTCTTAGAAAATCAAGGAATCCAAGATTGGCCCCACCACCACTAGATGGAATTTCCTGAAAATATTGTAGTTTAGATGATTACACAATATGAAAAAGAATGATTAAATTCTTACTTCCAACTGAATGGTGATTTTGAACCTGCGGAAACAAGTTCAAGGGAGATGCATTAGGTCCTCCAGATAAAGGTGCTGCGCCCGTTCCAGTAGCAGCAGAGTTATCCAGACTAGCAGCTAGATCAGACCAACCAGGTAAATTTGGGAAACGAGCCAATGGAACTGGACTTTCTGTTTCTGGAATACCCTGAGAATTAAAAAGTATCAGTGTCCAAGCAACAAATAACATTAGGGCCGAAAAAAATTACGACCATACCAAATATAAGTAATCCACTGCTCTCTCTGGATTGTTGAAAGCAGCTTGAAGGGCACGGGTTACAGTCTCCCTGTCCCACATGCCGCCACCTATATCCATTATCTGTTGAATTGTCTGCTCATGACTATTACTAGCAAAGACATTAGAAGCAGCTTGACTATTACTGCAAACACAAGATAAATTTTGTGTTAGAGCTACTGAAAAGATGCGCCAAGACACATCCATTTATGATTCCTTCATGAATGTACTAACAAACACTCTTGAACTTCTCCCTCCATCCCAAAATGAATGCCCAAAAAAAATTCAAAATTTCTCTTGATTGATCAAGAATAAATTTGATTTTGTTTGAACCTTCATTTTGGGACAGAGGGAGTATTTTTCAATGAGTCATGAGTGGGGGGTGGGGAGGATGTCTAGAAGTTACATTGCATGGGATAGAGAGTTCATACTTAGCTGTTGCCACGTCTGAAGCAGAGGTACTTGTTTTAGGGGCCCTGCAACGCAATATTTGCAATGATAAAATGAGTGGAACTCTAACAAGTCTCACAAGAGTACCCTCTTTTCATTCATTTACTTGTTTATTTAAATATATGAAAAGGACCAGTAATTTTGAACTCACTGTGGTGGGGGAGGGCCATCAGGTAAGCTGGTAGGATTAGCAGTTGGTGCAGTAGTAGATGAAGGCTGTTTGAACAGGGGTTTAGTAAGGCTTTCACATGAATGAAAAAGAATGTTGGGGAATTAAAGGGAAGAAACAGAATAAAAGACAAACACCTGGGATGAAGAGGTCCCACTCGAGCCCATTGTTTTACGCTATAAATAAAGAAAAAAGAGAGGAAAGAATTGTTAGAAAAAAATAATTTCTGGCCTAAAAATGGAAGTTTAAAGATGCTCAACCAAATAGTCAAAATAAAGAAGCGTGATTAACTATGCATCCAGAACATCTATAATCAGCAGTAATTGTAAACAATTTACCTTGCTTAGCATAACAACAAGAAAACCATCTTCAGTGACCTTGTTCTCTGTCAATGTGCTTTCATCTTTCAAAACCTTGCCATTGTGAATCAGCAATTGCTGACCACATGGGTAATTATCTTTTCCCTGAACATCTTCAATGTTTTTCTTGACTGCCATAATCTTGTACCATATAAACTCATATTAGTCATAAACAAACATATGAACAAGTGATCCATAATACTCCCTCCGTCCCAATAGAAGCTTCCCATTTTGCCATTTTTGGTGTCCCGTTAAAAGCTTCCACTTTCCTTTTTTGGCAAAGGAATCTTTACTATTCCCTCCACTCATTCTCTCTCCTACATTATTTTAATACTCAAAACACTATTATAATTTACTATTCCCTCCACTCATTCTCTTTCCTATTTTCAAATTACACTCACAACATTTTTACTTCCCCCTCATTTTCTTAATTTGCGTGCAACCCAAAAATTGGGCAGCTACTAATGGGACGGAGGGAGTATAGTAAAAGAAACAATGATTTACTAGCAGAAAAAACTTTAAAGGACTAAATTACTTGAAAAATATTAAAGTCAAAACTTGTTAATTAAGCAACTTATTTTCAAAGCTTCCAATTTTAGTGAGAAGGAAACGAATGCTTTTCACGCTTCAACGCTCACACTCCATATGACACACACACACTCGAAGAAATAAACCTATTAGGCTATTACTATTAGCATCACGAACCTAGCATGTTGATAACTTGTGCAATAACAAGAACCTTCAATATTTAAGAAGTCACCTCTAAAATAATTACAAATTTGAGAGAAGGCCCAACAATCTACAACAACAACATTACCCCAATGCCGCAAAGGTTCCCACCTACGGTGAGGTAAGAGAGGGGTCAGATGTACGCAACCTTGCCCCTGTATTAAAGCACATAGATGTTGTTTCCGGATGACCCACGATGAAAATTGCGTCGAAAATTGCATGGACCAACTGCTACTTCATGACAAAGAAGCGCGGGCAGTTTAGTGAGCCATTTTGCTTTATTCCATCATATTCCCAAGCAAAAAAAAATAGTGAGTCTTTGGCTCCATCAGAAATGATGGAAAAGGCCCAACAATCTACATCATGCTAAAACAAGGCCACGCTGGCGAGGTAAAGACATAGCTTGTGACATGATACCAAGCTTTTAGGTATCTGTGTTCTGTATATCACACTTCCCTATTGCTCCTCCCTCCCATCCCTCCTCTGTTCTATGCCCTCGAGGAAAGTCGTAGGTCCTCTATACTTGGCTATTAGATGATGGCAGGTCTTTAAAGCTCGTAATAGACAGATAGTAGGGATCTTTAATGCCATGTTTATACACAGAGTACATCATAAGTTACTATTCAAAATTTCAAATCAAGCTAGAACCCATTTTATACACATCACAAATTAACTTGAGCAGTAACTGCAGTCTCAATCATCAATTAAAAAAATAATGTCGTTTAGTATCACAAATGCTAAAAAAAAAAAAATTACAAACAGTAAATGCAGTCTCAATCAGGCAAAAAACACACACACACAAAAAGAATCAACTAAACATAAAAATGAACAATGTCGTTTAGTATCACATATGTAGCAAAAAATAAAAATCTATAATGGGTATAAGTTTATAAGTATTTCTCCATCATATGAACACCCAAAAGTATAGAAAAAGAGAACTGAACTCACGGTGTCAGTGGGTTGAACCCTAATCTCAAAGTGGCTGCCTTTGAGAGTCTTTACCGTAAGCTACGGACACGGAGGTTTCAAGCACGTCTTCTGCACGTGACTTTCCAAATTTGGTCCATTTTGAATTTATTTCTTCTCTTATTTTTTCAATTAATCAAATATCATGAATTTTTTTTATTTTTTTTTTTGTATAGACTATTATAAACTTTTTTTTTAAGAAACATAATCTATAGTATAAATGGCAACCCCTCCGTGAACAGTACAATGAACTGAACCACATGCCAAATTTCTCATTTTGCCCTCACTAAGTTGTCCCTTTTTCCATTTTAGTAAGAAGAAAAAAAAACTTTTTTATTTAATTTAAAAAAAAATAAAAAAAACACGTGTCCTTGAACACGGCATTTTACTAGTCATTTTATAAACAATAACAAATGTTTAAAAGTTGGCAATTAACAAATGATGAAAGCTCGTCCCAAATTGTGGGGCTAGCATTTTCAAACCCACAAGTTGCCCAAAATATTGCATCTACCGAACCATTTACATTTCGACTTAACAAATTAACAGAAAAATGAGGATTTCCTGTTACTACATTTTTGCAAGGACCGCAGTGGGGCGTAGCTTTCAACCGTGATCCACCGTTAGCGATTTGAAAAAGATAACGACCATCGCCGATAACCTTCATTGATACACTCTTACAAAACTTCCAACTGACCGTTATACAACTCTATCAAAATTGATCAGAATTCTTACCAATCATAAATATTATGCATTGTTGTCCGGAAGAGAGACAACCGGTTCGATAACCAATTCATCATCTTTGTCGAATATATGATTGAGATATGCAAACAGAAATTTCCTAGGAACAACAAGGATAATACACAAAATACCAAAGACCCTCACATAAGAAAGGGAAATTAAAGGCCCTCACATAAGGAGGAGAATCACAAACTATCATATAATGATGTAAATAACGATAACGCAGCGGAATAATAAAGTAACCGGGATAGACAAATAATCGAATTACCGATTACTTGACCTAATTGGAATCCACGAATTAGGGTTTTGATAAGAACTCCGAAGAGATCTTTTGCAAGCCAAAATAAATTGACCAAGTTTATCGAGAAGGGACACAATTGCAAAGCAATCAATTTGTTTATTTCATAAAAGTCTATCTATTACAAAGCCCTACCATAACTATTTATACTAATCAAAAGATCATTCTAGAAATAAAGAAAACTATGAATATGTATCAATTTGGCCTAAATGTATTAACGAAAAGACATACAATGAATCAGATGTGCCCCTTAGACGAAAAGACACGAAACCAACGGACACAACCTTTTCCAGGAACCCCTCGGCCGAGCAACAGCCTTGCCTCGGCCGAGCATACCCATAGTCAAAAACCCAAGCTTCTGTTCCCTTCCCCTCGGCCGAGTCAAGCTGTCGCTCGGCCGAGCACACGTCCAAAAACCATGTACTATACCACTTTGTCTTCCGTCTCGTATTACACCATTTTGTCTTCCGTCTCGTATTACACCATTCACCCTCTCTTCAAAAGAACTCGACCCCTAGTTCTCGTCCGATATTTGGCAAGATCCACCCCAAACAAATAAATACTTTGAATAAACCAAAGCTTTCCTCGTCATCAGAAAGAAAAAGGATACTTTTTCGTCCCAATGAAACAAGTATTTGGAATAAATTTGTTTCCTTTGTCCAAGCCAACATAATTTGTGTTCTTCCTGCAATAAAAATATACTAGCAGTGACAACACTCATCCGTCGATCGTCCGCCCCATCCTTCCCAGGATCAATTCCCAAATCTTCATCAAAGACCGGGGATTTAGACCAATCAACACTTATTTCTTCCTCCTCTTTTAATTCTTCCTCCTTCACTTGTCGATCATCCTCTATCTCGCAAACAGCTTCCTCATAAACAATCTCGTCATCTCCCCCTATGGATAGAAAATTATCAACAACAATAATATTCTTTTCCTTGAAATCACAATTATTATATTGAAATTATGTGATTGGATTCGCGGAATTGACTGGAACAACCACTTCTTCTTTTATCGGATCTAGATCATTTGCTTTAAGCAGTTCGATATTCTTGCGATCTTCTTCCGCACACAGAAATTCCTCCAAACGCATAATTCTTACAATTTCAGAAAAATAGGAATGGCTCTCTTCTAATATTTGAACCCTCCGAGACCAATATTTTGAACCAAATCTGGCTCCTCGTCGAGCTTCAGCCAACTCCATCTCGAGACGCGGAAGAATTTCATAGCAGTCGAAGGTAGTACGTCTTCCTCCATTGTTAGTCATCTTCTCGTCGGAGAACCCTAGGATCGACCGATTTCTGATACCAACTGATGTAAATAACGATAACGCAGCGAAATAATAAAGTAACCGGGATAGACAAATAATCGAATTACCGATTACTTAACCTAATTTGAATCCACGAATTAGGGTTTTGATAAGAACTCCTAAGAGATCTTCTGCAAGCCAAAATAAATTGATCAAATTTACCGAGAAGGGACACAATTGCAAAGCAATCAATTTATTTATTTCATAAAAGTCTATCTATTACAAAGCCCTACCATAACTATTTATACTAATCAAAAAATCATTCTAGAAATAAAGAAAACTATGAATCTGTATCAATTTGGCCTAAATGTATTAACGAAAAGACATACAATGAATCAGATGTGCCCCTTAGACGAAAAGACACGAAACCAACGGACACAACCTTTTCAGAACCCTCGGCCGAGCAAATGACCTTGCCTCGGCCGAGCATACCCATAGTCAAAAACCCAAGCTTACGTTCCTTCCCTAGCCGAGTCAAGCTGTCGCTCAGCCGAGCACACGTCCAAAAACCATGTACTATACCACTTTGTCTTCCGTCTCGTATTACTCCATTTTGTCTTCCGTCTCGTATTACACCATATAAGGAGAGAAAAACAAAATCAGAAATACAATATTGTACACATATAATCCGGAAAAAAAAACTAATTAAAAACAAATTTGAAGAAATAAAAAAAAATCTAAAAACTAAATTCCTAATTTTACATTTATTAATTGACAATTTGTCAATTAATAAATATAAAATTAGGAGTCTCACAAATAATGAATGAAAAGTGAAGAAGAAACCAGATTTGGAGAATGAAACAAAAATACAAGTGAATTAGTTAGTTTTTCTTAATTATATTTTGAAATAGAATTTTGGTTAAATTAATTATATTTTGATCAAGTAATTTACATAAAAATTAATTATCTTAATAAAAATTTAAAATTTATTATCCTATCACGAGCAATAATAATTTCAATAACAATTTCTAAATTTTAATTTAAATAAAAAATATCTTAATAAAAGTTTAAAATTTAGTATTTTACCACGAGAAATAATACTTTCAATAACAATTTTTAAATTCTCATAATGATAATTATTTTTTATTTTAATTACTTGATCAAAGTATACTCAAGCTAATCAAAATCATATTTCAAACAAGACGGAAGGAGTAATAATTATCACGTTTCTCTTTTTAATCACCTCAAATATAATTTTGTCTTTTAAACTACCCCCTTCGTCCCACTTTCAAGGTCCTATTTTTCCTTTTGATCCGTTTCACTTCAAGAGTTCCTTCCATAAATGGCAAGTTTAGAATATATTTATACCCTTATAATTTAAATATATTTACAAAAAAAATATTCATTATACCCTTATTATAAAGTTAACATATTTAAAAAAAAAATCAATCATTAACTATTATTTTCTACCCTACATTTAACTTTTACATTCTCTCTCCTCTAATCTTCTACCCACTTTTGAAAAAATCAATCATTAGCTACTATTCCCTACCCCACATTTAACTTTTACATTCTCTCTCCTCTAATCTTCTACCCACTTACAATTTTTTATTCATTTTAATTTTTTTTTTAAAAAAAAACGTAAAATTCAACCCAAGGACCTTTGGTCTTGGGACGAAGGGAGTATAAGATAGCCTTTGTACTAATTATAATATCTTCTTCTATCTCAAATAACAATAACAGTTTCACACTTTTGTAATGTTTATTTTGATCGAGTTTGGACGACTTTTTTTTAAAAAAAATTATAGAATAAATTTGAAAAATTATTATTAATGTTATTTTTATTAGTTTAACTATAGTAAATTTTCAAATTTTATTAACATCATATATTTTCCTAATTTTTTCATTAAAAATCAATCAAATTAACCCCTTAAAAAATGGAATCGTTTTCCGAAACAACAAAGAGAGTATTATGCTCATGAGATTGAGAGTAATAAAAAAAAAGGAGTTTTTACCGATAAAATCTTGAAATTGGGTGTAATTTACTTATAAAAATAGATATTTTCGAAACTCATTAATAAGTCCCTGATAAAAATGTGGACAAAAATATCCCTGCTCTTAGGCCACGAAACTGGAAGCTTATAACCGGAGGGAAGCAGAGCCAAGCAATGAACAACGTTGATGGGACAATGGCGTTCCCGATGCTCCATACATTTTCTCAATGTCAAAGCCTTAATGGCCTTAAATTTATTCGGACAAGGTATGTAATCAACGGCCTGGTCCCTTTCAGGGGCGGATTTACTGTCGGTCAAAAAATTTTACTGGTGAATTTTTATTTTTATTTTATTAAGTGCACCCCCAAAAAGGATTGACACTTTAGAAAAGGAGGTGAACTTAGCTAAGTAAACCGCAAGACTTGTGGTCTTTTAGACTACATCTTCTTCCCACTTGTGCGAAGATCCTGAATTTTTGTTGATATTTGTGCTGCTATTAATATGTTGATAACATATGGGTGATGAATTGAAGGCTGTGGTTATTGTCTTTCTGTGTGTTTAAGTTACGAAATTATGGCAAGATTAATTAGACCAGCTGCTTGAAATGGAAACTTTCAGATATTGATACCTAACTTCCAAAATAATGGACTTGTTGATCTAATTTCATAGGTTATAAGGACTCAAAACTGGTAGAAGCGAGTTTAATATGAGTAGACCTGTTCTTTTGGAGAACGTCTACCAGATGGAACTTAACAAATAAGGGATCTTAGAAAAACTCAGCATTGTAGCAAAGAAGGTAGTTAAGCAGTTTAGCAAGATCAATATTCTACTTGCAAGAACAAATATTGGCAATACGGGTGAACTGAAATATATTTCTCCACTAAAGTACGTTAATTACATCACTAAACCAGATTCCTAATTACATAATTACATTTATCTAGGAATCTTGTACATTTCTTTGTTCTTCTGTTCTTTTTGTTTTCTTCTCTTTTTCAAAAGTGTGTGCCTGAATCATAAACTTCTGCCTATCTTTGTTCAATTGACTAAGCAAAAGTGTTGAAAGAATTTCAACACGTAGACGAATCTTTTGTTTACCCTACAAAGTAAAAAAAAAAAAAATTGTTAAAACATATATACTCCCTCCGTCCCAGAAATTTATAGACTTTTAGTTTTTCACGGGAATTAAGGAGGAAGTATTATATTGAAAGTGTTGAAAGTGTGAAAATAAAATAGGAGAGAGAATGAGTGGAGAGAATAGTAAATTATAATGGTGTTGTGAGTATTAAAATAATGTAGGAGAGAAAATGAGTGGAGGGAATAGTAAAAATTCCTTTCTATTTTAGGAAAGCTATATATTATTGTGGGACGCCCAAAAAGGAAAGTTTATATATTATCATGGGACAGAGGGAGTATACAAACTCATATAATATAAATATGAATAAAAAAAACTTTAATAGTACCTGACATAACTCAGGGCATGAGTACATTGATCCTTGAAAATCATTCATCTCAGATATCACATAAACTCCACAATCATGGTTAGTTTTATTTTCTTCAAGAACCCAATCACATTCCATGTATTCAAATTTATATGATTTTTTGCCTTCAAAATCATTAGAACAAGGATGACCAATCTTTTTTAAAAAAATTCATAGGCGCATACTAAAAAAATTTTAAGTATAAAATATTAGATAACCAACGAAAACAAAAATGAAAAATATAAAATAATACCAATGCTTTCATAAGTTTCACAACATCAGCTTCTTTTGCTTTATTCATTGCATGTTTGTCAAAATAGTGAATGGATTTTGAAACGATGTTGTACACATATAGTATAAAGTGCCCATTTGAATTGCTTCCTTTAAAGTATGGGAAAAAAACAGCAAAAAAATAAGTATATCCAGAAATATATTAGGTGACTATCCAGAAATTTCTTATTTGTTTTGGACATGGCTATATCCATGGCATTGGCCATGGCATAGGCCTTGGTCATGGATACATCTAGAAATATCTGAAAGTATATCCAAAAATATAGTAGATGGCTATCCAGATATTACTTTGGCCATGGCATAGGCCTATATATCCAGAAATATCAGAAAGTATATCCAGAAATTTTCAATATGATATCCAGAAATGTATTGACAAATGAAAATACATACCAGATCTACTTCTTTCAGATCCATTAGATTCCCATCTACATTAACATCTTTCCAATACAAAAAAAGTTTGAAGCATTTCTGCAGCACCAAAAAATCCATTGCAAGAACGTTGCGCCCAAATATCCTGTTAATATAAATGATAACAATATCTTAAAGAAATTTCATGGATATATACCCTGCAATTGATATATACTTATAAGTTGTTGAAAAAAGTAAACTAACAGAATGGTCAACACCAAACATAAATCTCTTCATTACACCCTTTTTATGCTCCAGCTTGTTCAACAACATTGCCCAAGCATTCACAATTACACCTGTGATATCTGTATCTTCTTGCATACTCAAAATATCGTACGCTTCCACCCAATGAGATCATTAAACCGAAAAAATAATATTAGAATTTGAATACCATAATAAATTTCAACTGTAATAATATTGAAATAAAAACGGGATATTACTTTTTTGACGCTGGAAGAATCAATTTTGAGAAGCAATAATCAACCACTTCCATCTTTAGCTTTGACATACCAATCATTACTTCCTTATTCTTCACCATAAATTCAGATGAAAGAATAATCTCACCATTAACAGGTTTCAAATCCAGTTCATCTAACATTTTATCAAACTTCTCACCATTAACACAATGTTGAGAAATTTTATCAACCAAATTATCAATATCACCCAAAATTTGTGAAGAAAATTCTTCTTCCACGTCAACTTCCTTGATAACAGACATAGGCTCAATCGTTTTTTGTTTAAACAGATGGGAATCAGTAACTTGATCCTCTGTATTAAGCCTAGCTATTTGATGCTCTGCAGATTGATCTTCGGTTGGTTGAGCAACAATGGTAACATCTTGATCCCCAAAATGCTCATGCAGATATCTGTCATCAAAATCCTGAAATTTGTCAACATTATCATCAGACGCTGTACACTCAGATTCTTGACTCTGTGATAAAATCCTAAATGTTGGCAATGGTCCAACCTTACCTTTCTCCTTAAGCTCAATTTTTGAAATTTTCAACTTATCAATAATATCATCAATATAATAAAAAACCTGACTTCCCCAAGATTGACTATCACCATAAAAATCCTCCTCTTCAACAGATCCTTTCTCCACATCATCATTATTAACTTTTTCTTTCTCCTTCTCAATTTTTGAAATCCTTGCAATATGAGCATTGATAGCAACTTTAATATCATTGTGAAATATTTTCAGTGACTCTTTAACAGAATTCAAAACTTCTGAAACATTTTCACTTGCAGGATGACTTACATCGTCAACAAAAGGAGCAGCATCAATCAGCAATCCAATTTTTCCTTCATCTATAAATCATCCTCATAGCTCGTAATAGGATAAACATTATCCAAATAAAGTACTCCACCCCAACCAATTTTAGCTTCATTATCAGCCCTGCCAGAAATTTTCTCTTGAGTCCAATGTTGAATCAAAGGACGTGCAGTTGGTTCATGTTTTACCCAAATATGGAAATCTATGAAAGTAAGCTATTACAAGAATTGCCACACAACCACTACAACACCTCACTTTACTATCAGAAGAAGCCTTAAACTTCCTAACACCATCAGATATCTTAGTCAATACAAACTGACACCAATCAAACTTTTTAATTCGAGTAACATCTTCAACCAATGCCAACAAAGAACAGTCAACAACCTTTGTTACTACTGGTGCAAAAAAGAAACTACTGGTGCAAAAAAGAAACTAACAGCAAACAAGACAGAGGCGTTTAAACTCATCACCTCCATTAGGTAGTTCTTTAATGCGTTCACCAAGCAGACGGGCTGGAATACCATCTTTAAGTTTCCCAAAAGTATTTATGTATCGTGCGCTCAACTCTTTGTCAATGCCTATTGAACAATTTATCTTCTCTTTTTTTAAATTCCTAGGAAGACAAAGAATATCAAAAACATCATTTGTTGTTATATAATACTTGTTATGTTTGATTTTCTGAATAAAGCTTCCCGAATCAAATCTTTCCACAAGATATTCCACAATTTCCCCTGTTAGCAATCTATTCATTTGATGATTTCTGGATATATTAAAATCATTTGATTCGGGAATTGTGGAATATCTTGTGAAAAGATTTGATTCGGGAAGCTTTATTCAGAGAATCAAACATAACAAGTATTGTATAACAACAAATGATGTTTTTGATATTCTTTGTCTTCCTAGGAATTTAAAAAAAGAGAAGATAAATTGTTCAATAGGCATTGACAAAGAGTTGAGCGCACGATACATAAATACTTTTGGGAAACTTAAAGATGGTATTCCACTGCGTCTGCGAACGCATCAAAGAACTACCTAATGGAGGTGATGAGTACGCCTATGTCTTGTTTGATGTCGCTTTTCTTGCACCGCAGTAACAAAGGTCAGCTGATCGTTTCTTTGTTGGCATTGATTGAAGATGTTACTCGAATTAAAAAGTTTGATTGGTGCCGATTGTATTGACTAAGATATCTCGATGGTGTTAGGAAGTTTAAGGCTTCTTCCGGTAGTAAAGTGAGGTGTCAGAGCTGTCAGTGTGGCAATTCTTGTAATAGCTTACTTTCATAGATTTCCATATTTGGGGTAAACATGAACCAACCGCACGTCCCTTTTATTCAACATTGATTCAAGAGAAAATTTCTGTGGCCGGTAATGAAGCCAAAATTGGTTGGGGTGGAGTACTTTATTTGGATAATGTTTATCCTATTACGAGCTGCGAGGATGATTTAGATGAAGGAAAAATTGGATTGCCGATTGATGTTGCTCCTTTGTTGACGATGTAAGTCATCCTACAAATCATCCCGCAAGTGAAAATGTTCCGTAAGTTTTGAATTCTGTTAAAGAGTCACTGGAAATATTTCACAATGATATTAAAGTTGCTATCAATGCTAATATTGCAAGGATTTCAAAAATTGAGAAGGAGAAAGAAAAAGTTAATAATGATGATGTGGAGAAAGGATCTGTTAAAGAGGAGAATTTGTATGGTGATAGTCAACCTTGGGGAAGTCAGGTTTTTGATTATATTGATGATATTATTGATAAGTTGAAAACTTCAAAAGTTGAGCTTAAGGAGAAAGGGAAGGTTGGACCATTGCCAACATTTAGAATTTTATCAGAGAGTCAAGAATCTGAGCGTACAATGTCTGATGATAATGTTGACAAATTTCAGGATTTTGATGACAGATATCTGCATGAGCATTTTGGGGATCAAGATGTTACCATTGTTGCTCAACCAACCGAAGATCAATCTGCAGAGCATCAAATAGCTAGGCTTAATACAGAGGATCAAGTTACTGATTCCCATCTGTTTAAACAAAAAACGATTGAGCCTATGTCTGTTATCAAGGAAGTTGACGTGGAAGAAGAATTTTCTTCACAAATTTTGGGTGATATTGATAATTTGGTTGATAAAATTTCTCAACATTGTGTTAATGGTGAGAAGTTTGATAAAATGTTAGATGAACTGAATTTGGAACCTGTTAATGGTGAGATTATTCTTTCATCTGAATTTATGGTGAAGAATAAGGAAGTAATGATTGGTATGCCAAAGCTAAAAATGAAAGTGGTTGATTATTGCTTCTCAAAATTGATTCTTCCAGCGTCAAAAAAGTAATATCCCGTTTTTATTTCAATATTATTACAGTTGAAATTTATTATGGTATTCAAATTCTAATATTATTTTTTTTTCAGTTTAATGATCTCATCGACCTGAAGCGGCGATATTTTGAGTATGCAAGAAGATACAGATATCACAGGTGTAATTGTGAATGCTTGGGCAATGTTGTTGAACAAGCTGGAGCATAAAAAGGGTGTAATGAAGAGATTTATGTTTGGTGTTGACCATTCTGTAAGTTTACTTTTTTCAACAACTTATAAGTATATATCGATTGCAGGGTATATATCCATGAAATTTCTTTAAGATATTGTTATCATTTATATTAACAGGATATTTGGGCGCAACGTTCTTGCAATGGTCGTTATGGTGCTGCAGAAATTTCTTTAAGATATTGTTATCATAAACTTTTTAGTGGAGAAACACACAAACCTGTAAGATTTGTGGGTTTGATTGTATCATAGAACACAATGCTTGGAACTGAAATACAAATTAACAAAAAAAAAAAGCAACAAGAAGTAATATTTAGTAACATGTCAAAACCTATTAACAGTACCAAATACCAAACTAAAGAGATTGTCATCTACTTGATAAAGATTATCAAAGCGTGAACTATTATGCTACTTCCTCCGTCCCTAAATGCATGTCGATATTTTTTTTTTCAAATTTGGAGTACTTCGTTTGTGAAAACTCAAGAATCCACATCAAAATCCCATAAAATTACATCTAAGTTCATGAACGGATAAAAGCAGTTTGAGAAACACACCTGTTGATTAGTTCTTAGAAAATCAAGGAATCCAAGATTGGCCCCACCACCACTAGATGGAATTTCCTGAAAATATTGTAGTTTAGATGATTACACAATATGAAAAAGAATGATTAAATTCTTACTTCCAACTGAATGGTGATTTTGAACCTGCGGAAACAAGTTCAAGGGAGATGCATTAGGTCCTCCAGATAAAGGTGCTGCGCCCGTTCCAGTAGCAGCAGAGTTATCCAGACTAGCAGCTAGATCAGACCAACCAGGTAAATTTGGGAAACGAGCCAATGGAACTGCACTTTCTGTTTCTGGAATACCCTGAGAATTAAAAAGTATCAGTGTCCAAGCAACAAATAACATTAGGGCCGAAAAAAATTACGACCATACCAAATATAAGTAATCCACTGCTCTCTCTGGATTGTTGAAAGCAGCTTGAAGGGCACGGGTTACAGTCTCCCTGTCCCACATGCCGCCACCTATATCCATTATCTGTTGAATTGTCTGCTCATGACTATTACTAGCAACGACATTAGAAGCAGCTTGACTATTACTGCAAACACAAGATAAATTTTGTGTTAGAGCTACCGAAAAGATGTGCCAAGACACATCCATTTATGATTCCTTCAAGAATGTACTAACAAACACTCTTGAACTTCTCCCTCCATCCCAAAATGAATGTTCAAAAAAATTCAAAATTTCTCTTGATTGATCAAGAATAAATTTGATTTTGTTTGAACATTCATTTTGGGACAGAGGGAGTATTTTTCAATGAGTCATGAGTGGGGTGGGGATGATGTCAAGAAGTTACATTGCATGGGATAGAGAGTTCATACTTAGCTGTTGCCACGTCTGAAGCAGAGGTGCTTGTTTTAGGGGCCCTGCAACGCAATATTTGCAATGATAAAATGAGTGGAACTCTAAGTCTCACAAGAGTACCCTCTTTTCATTCATTTACTTGTTTATTTAAATATAAGAAAAGGACCAGTAATTTTGAACTCACTGTGGGTGGGGGAGGGCCATCAGGTAAGCTGGTAGGATTAGCAGTTGGTGCAGTAGTAGATGAAGGCTGTTTGAACAGGGGTTTAGTAAGGCTTTCACATGAATGAAAAAGAATGTTGGGGAATTAAAGGGAAGAAACAGAATAAAAGACAAACACCTGGGATGAAGAGGTCCCACTCGAGCCCATTGTTTTACTCTATAAATAAAGCAAAAAGAGAGGAAAGAATAATTAGAAAAAATAATTTCTGGCCTAAAAATGGAAGTTTAAAGATGCTCAACCAAATAGTCAAAATAAAGAAGCGTGATTAACTATGCATCCAGAACATCTATAATCAGCAGTAATTGTAAATAATTTACCTTGCTTAGCATAACAACAAGAAAACCATCTTCAGTCACCTTGTTCTCTGTCAATGATCTTTCATCTTTCAAAACCTTACCATTGTGAATCAGCAATTGCTGACCACATGGGTAATTATCTTTTCCCTGAACATCTTCAATGTTTTTCTTGACTGCCATAATCTTGTACCATATAAACTCATATTAGTCATAAACAAACATATGAACAAGTGATCCATAATATAGTAAAAGAAACTGATTTACTAGCAGAAAAAACTTTAAAGGACTAAATTACTTGAAAAATATTAAAGTCAAAACTTGTTAATTAAGCAACTTATTTTCAAAGCTTCCGATTTTAGTGAGACGGAAACGAATGCTTATCACGCTTCAACACTCACAATCCATATCACACACACACACACACTTGAAGAAATAAACCTATTACTATTAGCATCACGAACCTAGCATGGTGATAACTTGTGCAATAACAAGAGCCTTCAATATTTAAGAAGTCACCTCTAAAATAATTACAAATTTGAGAGAAGGCCCAACAATCTACAACAACAACATTACCCCAATGTCGCAAAAGTTCCCACCTACGGTGAGGTAAGAGAGGGGTCAGATGTACGCAACCTTGCCCCTGTATTAAAGCACATGGAGGTTGTTTTCGGATGATCCACGATGAAAATTGCGTCGAAAATTACATGGACTAACTGCTACTTCATGACAAAGAAGCGCGGGCAGTTTAGTGAGCCATTTTGCTTTATTCCATCATATTCCCAAGCCAAAAAATAGTGAGTCTTTGGCTCCATCAGAAATGATGGAAAAGGCCCAACAATCTACATCATGCTAAAACAAGGCCACGGCAGAGAGCAGGTAAAGACATAGCTTGTGACATGATACCAAGCTTTTAGGTATCTGTGTTCTGTATATCACACTTCCCTATTGCTCCTCCCTCCCATCCCTCCTCTGTTCTATGCCCTCGAGGAAAGTCGTAGGTCCTCTATACTTAGCTATTAGATGATGGCAGGTCTTTAAAGCTCGTAATAGACTGATAGTAGGGATCTTTAATGCCATGCTTATACACAGAGTACATCATAAGTTACTATTCAAAATTTCAAATCAAGCTAGAACCCATTTTATACACATCACAAATTAACTTGAGCAGTAACTGCAGTCTCAATCATCAATTAAAAAAATAAGGTTGATATAAAACTGAATAATGTCGTTTAGTATCACAAATGCTAAAAAAAATAAAATTACAAACAGTAAATGCAGTCTCAATCAGCCAAAACACACACACACACAAAGAATCAACTATACATAAAAATGAACAATGTCGTTTAGTATCACATAAAGGGCAAACCCCGGTGCGCCAAGCGCTCCCCGCCAAGCGGGGGTTGGGAGAGGGAACCATTTGCCAGAGTCTTCCCCTCCCTGACAATTGCCAAGAGGCTGTTCGCCAAGGTTCGAACCCGTGACCTTATGGTCACCAAAAAATAAAAATCTATAATGGGTATAAGTTTATAAGTATTTCTCCATCATATGAACACCCAAAAGTATAGAAAAAGAGAACTGAACTCACGGTGTCAGTGGGTTGAACCCTAATCTCAAAGTGGCTGCCTTTGAGAGTCTTTATCGTAAGCTTCATCTCGTTGAATCAACGGAACTCTGTCAGAAAGACAGTGATTTGGGTGTTGGATTTCAATCGGAAAAAGAAAACCCTAGAAAACTACAAGGGATCGAGAAAATCAGGCAAATGTCTTGTTGCAGGTACTTCCTCCTAAAATAATACTCGCCGAAAAGGGAAATACCGAAATAATATGCTACGGACACGGAGGTTTCAAGCACGTCTTCTGCACGTGACTTTCCAAATTTGGTCCATTTTGAATTTATTTCTTCTCTTATTTTTTCAATTAATCAAATATCTTGATTTTTTTTTTTTTTTTTTTTTTTTTTCGTATAGACTATTATAAACTTTTTTTTTAAGAAACATAATCTATAGTATAAATGGCAACCCCTCCGTGAACAGTACAATGAACAGTACCACATGCCAAATTTCCCATTTTGCCCTCACTAAGTTGTCCCTTTTCCATTTTGTCCTTTAAAAAAAAAAAACTTTTTTATTTAATTTAAAAAAAATAAAAAAAACACGTGTCCTTGAACACGGGCTTTTACTAGTCATTTTATAAACAATAACAAATGTTTAAAAGTTGGCAATTAACAAATGATGAAAGCTCGACCCAAATTGTAGGGCTAGCATTTTCAAACCCACAAGTTGCCCAAAATATTACATCTACCGAAGCATTTACATTTCGACTTAACAAATTAACAGAAAAATGAGGATTTCCTGTAACTACATTTTTGCAAGGACCGCGGTGGGGCGTAGCTTTCAACCATGATCCACCGTTAGCGATTTGAAAAAGATAACGACCATCGCCGATAACCTTCATTGATACACTCTTACGAAACTTCCAACTGACCGTCATACAACTCTACCAAAATTGATCAGAATTCTTACCAATCATAAATATTATGCATTGTTGTCCGGAAGAGGGACAACCGGTTCGATAATCAATTCATCATCTTTGTCGAATATATGATTGAGATATGCAAACAGAAATTTCCTAGGAACAACAAGGATAATACACAAAATACCAAAGACCCTCACATAAGAAAGGGAAATTAAAGGCCTTCACATAAGGAGGGGAATCACAAACTATCATATAATGATGTAAATAACGATAATGCAGCGGAATAATAAAGTAACCGGGATAGACAAATAATTGAATTACCGATTACTTGACCTAATTGGAATCCACGAATTAGGGTTTTGATAAGAACTCCGAAGAGATCTTCTGCAAGCCAAAATAAATTGACCAAGTTTATCGAGAAGGGACACAATTGCAAAGCAATCAATTTGTTTATTTCATAAAAGTCTATCTATTACAAAGCCCTACCATAACTATTTATACTAATCAAAAGATCATTCTAGAAATAAAGAAAACTATGAATCTGTATCAATTTGACCTAAATGTATTAACGAAAAGAAATACAAGGAATCAGATGCACCCCTTAGACGAAAAGACACGAAACCAACGGACACAACCTTTTCCAGGAACCCCTCGGTCGAGCAACAGCCTTGCCTCGGCCGAGCATACCCATAGTCAAAAACCCAAGCTTCTGTTCCCTTCCCCTCGGCCGAGTCAAGCTGTCGCTCGGCCGAGCACACGTCCAAAAACCATGTACTATACCACTTTGTCTTCCGTCTCGTATTACACCATATAAGGAGAGAAAAACAAAATCAGAAATACAATATTGTACACATATAATTCGGAAAAAAAAAAAACTAATTAAAAACAAATTTGAAGAAATAAAAAAAAATCTAAAAACTAAATTCCTAATTTTACATTTATTAATTGACAATATGTCAATTAATAAATACTCTTTCCGTCCCGGTAGAAGCGTCACCCTTTTAGGGGTGGCGCGCAAATTAAGGAAAAGTGTGGGAAGTAAAAATGTTGTGAGTGTAATTTAAAAATAGAAGAGAGAATTAGTGGAGGAAATAGTGAATTTTAAAAGTGTTGTGAGTGTAGAAGAGAGAGAATTAGTGGAGGGAATAGTTGATGAGATAATAAAATATTAATAAAAGTTTCCTTTTTAGGAAAGGGTGACGCTATAAACGGGACGCCATTTTGGGTAAAAAGTGATGCTTCGGTCGGGACGGAGGGAGTATAAAATTAGGAGTCTCACAAATAATGAATGAAAAGTGAAGAAGAAACAAAAATTGAAGAAGAAATCAGATTTGAAGAATGAAACAAAAATACAAGTGAATTAGTAAGTTTTTCTTAATTATATTTTGAAATAGAATTTTGGTTAAATTAATTATATTTTGATCAAGTAATTTACATAAAAATTAATTATCCTATCACGAGCAATAATAATTTCAATAACAATTTCTAAATTTTAATTTAAATAAAAAATATCTTAATAAAAGTTTAAAATTTAGTATTTTACCACGAGTAATTATACTTTCAATAACAATTTTTAAATTCTCATAATGATAATTATTTTTTATTTTAATTACTTGATCAAAGTATACCCAAGCTAATCAAAATCATATTTCAAACAAGACGGAAGGAGTAATAATTATCTCGTTTCTCTTTTTAATCACCTCAAATTTAATTTTGTCTTTTAAACTACCCCCTTCGTCCCACTTTCAAGGTCCTATTTTTCCTTTTGATCCGTTTCACTTCAAGAGTCTCTTCCATAAATGGCAAGTTTAGAATATATTTATACCCTTATAATTTAAATATATTTACAAAAAAAAACATTCATATACCCTTATTATAAAGTTAACATATTTACAAAAAAATCAATCATTAACTACTATTTTCTACCTTACATTTAACTTTTACATTCTCTCTCCTCTAATCTTACCCACTTTCGAAAAAATCAATCATTAACTACTATTCCCTACCCCACATTTAACTTTTACATTCTCTCTCCTCTAATCTTCTACCCACTTACAATTTTTTATTCATTTTAAAAAAAAAAAAATTAAAAAAAAGCGTAAAATTCAACCCAAGGACCCTTGATCTTGAGACAAAGGGAGTATAAGATAGCCTTTGTACTAATTATAATATCTTCTTCTATCTCAAATAACAGTTTCACACTTTTGTAATGTTTAGTTTGATTGAGTTTGGACGACTTTTTTTTAAAAAAAAATAAATTATAGAATAAATTTGAAAAATTATTATTAATGTTATTTTTATTAGTTTAACTATAACAAATTTTCGAATTTTATTAACATAATATATTTTCCTAATTTTTTCATTAAAAATCAATCAAATTAACCCCTTAAAAAATGGAATCGTTTTCGTTTTCGGAGACAACAAAGAGAGTATTATGCTCATGAGATTGAGAGTAATAAAAAAAAAAAGAGTTTTTACCGATAAAATCTTGAAATTGGGTGTAATTTACGAATAAAAATAGATATTTTCGAAACTCATTAATAAGTCCCTGATAAAAATGTGGACAAAAATATCCCTGCTCTTAGGCCACGAAACTGGAAGCTTATAACCGGAGGGAAGCAGAGCCAAGCAATGAACAACGTTGGTGGGACAATGGCGTTCCCGATGCTCCATACATTTTCTCAATGTCAAAGCCTTAATGGCCTTAAATTTATTCGGACAAGGTATGTAATCAACGCCCTGGTCCCTCTCAAGGGCGGATTTACTGTCGGTCAAAAAATTTTACTGGTGAATTTTTATTTTTATTTATTAAGTGCACCCTCAAAAAGGATTGACACTTTAGAAAAGGAGGTGAACTTAGCTAAGTAAACCGCAAGACTTGTGGTCTTTTAGACTACATCTTCCCACTTGTGCGAAGATCCTGAATTTTTGTTGATATTTGTGCTGCTATTAATATGTTGATGACATATGGGTGATGAATTGAAGGCAGTGATTATTGTCTTTCTGTGTGTTTAAGTTACGAAATTATGGTAAGATTAATTAGACCAGCTGCTTGAAATGGAAACTTTCAGATATTGATACCTAACTTCCAAAATAATGGACTTGTTGATCTAATTCCATAGGTTATAAGGACTCAAAACTGGTAGAAGTGAGTTTAATATGAGTAGACCTGTTCTTCTGGAGAACGTCTACCAGATGGAATTTAACAAATAAGGGATCTTAGAAAAACTCAACATTGTAGCAAAGAAGGTAGTTAAGCACTTTAGCAAGATCAATATTCTACTTGCAAGAACAAATATTGGCAATACGGGTGAACTGAAATATATTTCTCCACTAAAGTATGTTAATTACATCACTAAACCAGATTCCTAATTACATAATTACATTCATCTATGAATCTTGTACATTTCTTTGTTCTTCTGTTCTTTTTGTTTTCTTCTCTTTTTCAAAAGTGTGTGTCTGAATCATAAACTTCTGCCTATCTTTGTTCAATTGACTAAGCAAAAGACGAATCTTTTGTTTATCCTACAAAGTAAAAAAAAAAAAATTGTTAAAACATATACTCCCTCCGTCCCTGTGAGCACCCCAACCCGGAACCTAACGCGTGTCCCGAGCTGGAGAGGCTCAATCTAAGAAAAACCATTTTACTTTTTAAAACATTTATTTGCCTTTAAAAGAAAACCACTTTTCAAACTTCCAAATAAAAATCAATTGATAATATCTCTACTTAGAGGAAATCCAACCACAACTTATATAAACCGAAATCTGATTAATTACACAAAAGCCCTGATTAACATTGTTTAACAAAAGTGGTTTCCATACAAATATAAAAGTGGAATACTTAGTAGATACTCCTAATAACCAACTCCTATACTTAACCTGACAAGCCCCAAAAGCAAAAGTCCACAGTGATATCCCCGGCCTCACTGGTTCGGGTCACCTGTCTCGGGATCTAAAACATTAAAGGGAAAGGGGTGAGAATAAATCTCAGCAAGCTATTATGAATGCGAATATGCCAAGTAAGATGCAACATATAGCATGGTTTCACATAGCACATTATTAAAGCGGTAAACACCTTACGTTACCTCATTTTACCTTTCCCGTCTGAACAATAAGTCGTACAACGTGGGAGTAAAACTCCACTCTTTGGTGAATTGCCCCACGCACATTCACCGCTTATAGGTCTCATACCCCGTAGATCCATATAAGAAAATAGGATACATATATGACCCTTAAATTAGAGTATCATATACTATCATCGCTCCGTAAAGCTTAGCTTCATACGCAGCATTCCACCTACACCAATCGCAAAGAGCATGTAAAGGCTCCTTATTGCTCAATACAAGAGGCTTGCATGTACCCTACTCGTGGCCACAGAGAGGGGAAGGGTCACCGGTATGATGAACCTTCAATCACTTATAGAACAAATCAATAATTGATTGACTTCCATCATACCCACCCGAACATAAACACGTTCAAGCACATAATAGATACTTGAAATAAATCCACAAAAAGGGATAATCATATATCAACATGGTAATGTATGCTCATGCCAATCAATACCATAGTGCAACAACCATTATATACACTATGCATAACATCACCAATGAATATGAGTTCAATTAAGGTAACAATATAACCACATAATCCACACCGGGATACAATGAAATCAACATGCCGCATAATCCACAATCGGGATACAATGAAATCAACATGCCAGATAATCCACAATTGGGATACAATATAACAATAGGCCAAATAGTCCACCCTTGGAACGTCAAAGTATTCACATAATCAATAATTCCACAATTGGGATAACCAAGCTACAATGATACATATACATGTAACAAAATAGTGTAACCTATAATTTTTAACATTATTCAAGCTAACTACCAAGGATATGGGAACAAGTAAAGTCACCAAATACTATAATCCAATCCTACGAAGTCATTACCCAACCTTAAATAATCTTAATAAAAGTGCAAGACCTACTTCCCAAGTTTGGACCACTTTCCGAACAATATTTAACTACTCTCACAATTCCATTTCGACCAAATAAGACGTCATGGCCAAGCCAAGGTATCCTACTCTAACTCAGGTTAAAGAGGATCAATTCGTATCCGGGTTGATTAGGTTCTACTAATTTATATTGGTTGGGAGTCACCATTTATAAGAGGACAACAAACTGACTAAACAATTCTAATTCAAAATTCAAAACTGGTTCAGGGGTCTTGGGCGACCGCCCTAACCACTTGGGCGACCGCCCAAGTGGACTTCAAAGGCAATTATTGTTTCTGCCACTATGGGCGATCGCCACCACTGGGCGACCGCCCAAGTGGGTTTTAAAGCCAAAGTGAATTCCTCGCCATGACGGGCGGCCGCCCAAGCCCCCTACGGGCGACCGCCCAAGCCTCCTCCAAACCCCATTTCCAGATTTTTACCCATTGAAGCCTAGGTTTCCATTCCTTCTAACAAAGCTTAATTCAAGAGCACCAAAGGATACTTCACTCTTTCCAAGTCCCATACAAACATGTAAACTCCAAAACCAAGTAACCCTAGATTATTTATCACTACAATTTCTACCCATTTCAAACCTTTTAGATCATCTTCATTGAACCCTAACTTCACCAAATGTCATTTTCTAACCATTCAACTCCCATTTAGGTTTTCAAGCAAGAAATCAACATCACAAGGCCAAGAACAATAATCAAAGAACTTATGAACAAATAGAAGAAGGGAATCATAACAACTCACCTTAGGGTTTTGAAATGGGAGATTGATCTTTCTAACTTGCTTGTTTCTCCTAGATGACCCAACTTCAAAAATACCCTTAGACTTGAATTTGGTGGAGAAATGGCTTGGCTTCAAAGCTTGGAAAAAAGGGAGCTTCAATGGAGTTCTAAGCTTTCTCTAGGAAGAAGTAGAATGAATGAAGGAGGGATAAGGGAGTAAGAGTAAGGGGGGTAAAAGAGGGGAGGGTAAGGGGAGGTGACACTTGGAGTGTCTAGAAGGAGTAAGACTTTGCCCCCCCCCCCACAAATATCTAAAAACTAAAGGCTTTCACCCAAATTAATATAACACTTCCCCCTAATTATTTATTCTACCCATTTTAACCTCCTCTTACTACTTATCTATTTTCTATTTTTATTATTCCCCAAAGTTCTTATTTAATATCTAATGTATTTTTAAAAGATCCTAAATTTACTTCTCACCCAATTTATCTTAAATTAAAAATTTAAAGACAAAATTGAACACATAAAGCTAACATAAATATTAAAAGGATATAATATAATATTTAAAATTAGTGCCTAGGGTTGGGGTCGTAACAGTCCCGTTCGACTTAGGACATTCACTCCCGACACGAAAATTAAGGAATACTATTATAATATTAGGAGAGAATGAGTGAAGGATGTGTTGTGAGTGTGAAAAATTAAATAGGAGAGAGAATGAGTGGGATAAATAGTGATGGGATTATTGTTGTGAGTATGACAAGTGGATCCCATTTAATATATAAGTAATATAAACTTTCCATTTTGGGCCGTCCTAAGTCGGGTGTGACGCCCAAAATGGCAAAACGTCCTAAATCGGACGGGACGGAGGGAGTATACTCCCTCCGTCCCAGGAATTTATAAACTTTTAGTTTTTCACGGGAATTAAGGAGGAAATATTATATTGAAAGTGTTGAAAGTGTGAAAATAAAATAGGAGAGAGAATGAGTGGAGAGAATAGTAAATTATAATGGTGTTGTGAGTTTTAAAATAATGTAGGAGAGAGAATGAGTGGAGGGAATAGTAAAGATTCTTTTCCATTTTAGGAAAGTTATATATTATTATGGGACGCCCAAAAAGGAAAGTTTATATATTAACATGGGACGGAGGGAGTATACAAACTCATATAATATAAATATGAATAAAAAAACTTTAATAGTACCTGACATAACTCAGGGCATGAGTACATTGATCCTTGAAAATCATTCATCTCAGATATCACATAAACTCCACAATCATGGTTAGCTTTATTTTCTTCAAGAACCCAATCACATTTCATGTATTCAAATTTATATGATTTTTTGCCTTCAAAATCATTAGAACATGGATGACCAATCTTTTTTTAAAAAAAAATCATAGGCGCATACTGAAAAAATTTTAAGTATAAAATATTAGATAACCAATGAAAACAAAAATGAAAAATGTAAAATAATACCAATGCTTTCGTAAGTTTCACAACATCAGCTTCTTTTGCTTTATTCATTGCATGTTTGTCAAAATAGTGAATGGATTTTGAAACCATGTTGTACACATATAGTGTAAAGTGCCAATTTGAACTGCTTCCTTTAAAGTATGGAAAAAAAAACTGCAAAAAAATAAGTATATTCAGAAATATATTAGGTGACTACCAAGAAATTTCTTATTTGTCTTGGACATGGCTAAATCCATGGCATTGGCCATGGCATAGGCCTAGGCCTTGATCATGGATATATCTAGAAATATATGAAAGTATATCCAGAAATATAGTAGATGGCTATCCAGATATTACTTTGGCCATGGCATAGGCCTTGGTCATGGATATATCCAGAAATATCAGAAAGTATATCCAAAAATTTTCAATATGATATCCAGAAATGTATTGACAAATGAAAATACATACCAGATCTACTTCTTTCAGATCCATTAGATTCCCATCGACATTAACATCTTTCCAATACAAAAAAGTTTGAAGCATTTCTGCAGCACCATAACGACCATTGCGCCCAAATATCCTGTTAATATAAATGATAACAATATCTTAAAGAAATTTCATGGATATATACCCTGCAATCGATATATACTTATAAATTGTTGAAAAAATTAACTTACAGAATGGTTAACACCAAACATAAATCTCTTCATTACACATTTTTTATGCTCCAGCTTGTTCAACAACATTGCCCAAGCATTCACAATTACACCTGTGATATCTTGTATCTTCTTGCATACTCAAAATATAAATGCACTTCCGATCCAATGAGATCATTAAACCGAAAAAATAATATTAGAATTTGAATACCATAATAAATTTCAACTGTAATAAAATTGAAATAAAAACGGGATATTACTTTTTTGACGCTGGAAGAATCAATTTTGAGAAGCAATAATCAACCACTTCCATCTTTAGCATACCAATCATTACTTCCTTATTCTTCACCATAAATTCAGATGAAAGAATAATCTCACCATTAACAGGTTCCAAATCCAGTTCATCTAACATCTTATCAAACTTCTCACCATTAACACAATGTTGAGAAATTTTATCAACCAAATTATCAATATCACCCAAAATTTGTGAAAAAAATTCTTCTTCCACGTCAGCTTCCTTGATAACAGGCATAGGCTCAATCGTTTTTGTTTAAACAGATGGGAATCGGGCACTTGATCCTCTGTATTAAGCCTAGCCATTTGATGCTTCATAGATTGATCTTCATTGGTTGAGCAACATTGGTAACATCTTGATCCCCAAAATGCTCATGCAGATATGTCATCAAAATCCCGAAATTTGTCAATTATCATGTACGCTCGCCAGATTCTTGACTCTGTTATAAAATTCTAAATGTTTGCACGGTCCAACCTTCCCTTTCTCCTTAAGCTCAATTTTTGAAGTTTTCAACTTATCAATAATATCATCAATATAATCAAAAACTGACTTCCCAAGATTGACTATCACCATACAAATCCTCCTCTCTTCAACAGATCCTTTCTCCACATCATCATTATTAACTTTTTCTTTCTCCTTCTCAATTTTGAAATCCTTGCAATATGAGCATTGATAGCAACTTTAATATCATTGTGAAATATTTCCGGTGACTCTTTTCAACGAATTCAAAACTTCAAACATTTCACTTGCAGATGATTTGTAGGATAACTTACATCGTCAACAAAAGGAGCGACTGTCAATCAGAATCAATTTTTTCTTCATTTAAATCATCCTCATAGCTCGTAATAGGATAAACATTATCCAATAAAAAGTACTTCACTGACCAATTTTAGCTTCATTACCATTACCGCTGAAATTTTTCTTGAGTCGATGTTGAATCGAAAAGGACGTGCGGTTGGTTCGTGTTTACCCGAATATGGAAATCTATGAAAGTAAGCTATTACAAGAATTGCCACCTGACCAATTTACTGACACCTCGCTTTACTATCGAGAAGAAGCCTTAAACTTCCTAACACATCGTGAGATATCTTAGTCAATACAAGGCGACATCAATCAAACTTTTAATTCGAGTAACATCTTGACAATGCCAACAAAGCAACAGTTTGGTCTTTGTTACTGCATCGGTGCAAAGAATCGACATTAAAGAACATAGAGGCGTTTAAAATCATCACCTCCACAGGTAGTTCTTTAATGCGTTCGCTGAGACGGAGTGGACTCCATCTTTAAGTTTCCCAAAAGTATTTATGTATCATGCGCTCAACTCTTTGTCAATGCCTATTGAACAATTTATCTTCTCTTTTTTTAAATTCCTAGGAAGACAAAGAATATCAAAAACATCATTTGTTGTTATATAATACTTGTTATGTTTGATTCTCTGAATAAAGCTTCCCGAATCAAATCTTTTCACAATATATTCCACAATTTTCCCTGTTGGCAATCTATTTATTTGATGGTTTCTGGATATATTAAAATCATTTGATTCGGGAATTGTGAAATATCTTGTGGAAAGATTTAATTCGGAAAGCTTTATTCAGAGAATCAAACATAACAAGTATTATATAACAACAAATGATATTTTTGATATTCTCTGTCTTCCTAGGAATTTAAAAAAAAAAAGAAGATAAATTGTTCAATAGGCATTGACAAAGAGTTGAGCGCACGATACATAAATACTTTTGGGAAACTTAAAGATGGTATTCCAGCCCGTCTGCTTGGTGAACGCATCAAAAAACTACCTAATGAAGGTGATGAGTTTAAACGCCTCTATGTCTTGTTTGATGTCAGTTTCTTTCTTGCACCAGTAGTAACAAAGGCTGTTGACTGTTCTTTGTTGGCATTGGTTGAAGATGTTACTCGAACTAAAAAGTTTGATTGGTGCCAATTTGTATTGACTAAGATATCTGATGGTGTTAGGAAGTTTAAGGCTTCTTCTGGTAGTAAAGTGAAGTGTTGTAGTGGTTGTGTGGCAATTCTTGTAATAGCTTACTTTCATAGATTTCCATATTTGGGTAAACATGAACCAACTGCACGTCCTTTGATTCAACATTGGACTCAAGAGAAAATTTCTGCCAGGGCTGGTAATGAAGCTAAAATTGGTTGAGATGGAGTACTTTATTTGGATAATGTTTATCCTATTACGAGCTATGAGGATGATTTAGATGAAGGAAAAATTGGATTGCTGATTGATGCTGCTCCTTTTGTTGACGATGTAAGTCATCCTACAAATCATCCTGCAAGTGAAAATGTTCCAGAAGTTTTGAATTATGTTAAAGAGTCACTGAAAATATTTCACAATGATATTAAAATTGCTATCAATGCTCATATTGCAAGGATTTCAAAAATTGAGAAGAAGAAAGAAAAAGTTAATAATGATGATGTGGAGAAAGGATCTGTTGAAGAGGAGGATTTGTATGGTGATAGTCAACCTTGGGAAAGTCAGGTTTTTGATTATATTGATGATATTATTGATAAGTTGAAAACTTCAAAAGTTGAGCTTAAGGAGAAAGGGAAGGTTGGACCATTGCCAACATTTAGGATTTTATCACAGAGTCAAGAATCTGAGCGTACAAATATTCGATGATAATTTTGACAAATTTCAGGATTTTGATGACAGATATCTGCATGAGCATTTTGGGGATCAAGATGTTACCAATGTTGCTCAACCAGCTGAAGATCAATCTGCAGAGCATCAAATAGCTAGGCTTAATACAGAGGATCAAGTTACTGATTCCCATCTGTTTAAACAAAAAACGATTGAGCCTATGTCTGTTATCAATAAAGTTGACGTGGAAGAAGAATTTTCTTCACAATTTTTTGGTGATATTGACAATTTGGTTGGTAAAATTTCTCAACATTGTGTTAATGGTGAGAAGTTTGATAAGATGTTAGATGAACTGAATTTGAAACCTGTTAATGATGAGATTATTCTTTCATCTGAATTTATGGTGAAGAATAAGGAAGTAATGATTGGTATGCCAAAGCTAAAGATGGAAGTGGTTGATTATTGCTTCTCAAAATTGATTCTTCCAGCATCAAAAAAGTAATATCCCGTTTTTATTTCAATATTATTACTGTTGAAATTTATTATGGTATTCAAATTCTAATATTATTTTTTTTCAGTGTTTTTTTTCAGTTTAATGATCTCATTGGACTGGAAGCAGACAATATTTTGAGTATGCAAGAAGATACAGATATCACAGGTGTAATTGTGAATGCTTGGGCAATGTTGTTGAACAAGCTGGAGCATAAAAAGAATGTAATGAAGAGATTTATGTTTGGTGTTATAAGTTTACTTTTTTCAACAACTTATAAGTATATATCGATTGCAGGGAATATATCCATGAAATTTCTTTAAGATATTGTTATTATTTATATTAACAGGATATTTGGGCGCAATGTTCTTGCAATGGTCGTTATGGTGCTGCAGAAATTTCATTAAGATATTGTTATCATAAACTTTTTAGTGGAGAAACACAACAAACCTGTAAGATTTGTGGGTTTGATTGTACCATAGAACGCAATGCTTGGAACTGAAATACAAATTAACAAAAAAAAAGCAACAAGAAGTAATATTTAGTAACATGTCAAAACCTATTAACAGTACCAAATACCAAACTCAAGAGATTGTCATCTACTTGATAAAGATTATCAAAGCGTGAACTATTATGCTACTTCCTCCGTCCCTAAATGCATGTCGATATTTTTTTTTTCAAATTTGGAGTACTTCGTTTGTGAAAACTAAAACTCAAGAATCCACATCAAAATCCCATAAAATTACATCTAAGTTCATGAACGGATAAAAGCAGTTTGAGAAACACACCTGTTGATTAGTTCTTAGAAAATCAAGGAATCCAAGATTGGCCCCACCACCACTAGATGGAATTTCCTGAAAATATTGTAGTTTAGATGATTACACAATATGAAAAAGAATGATTAAATTCTTACTTCCAACTGAATGGTGATTTTGAACCTGCGGAAACAAGTTCAAGGGAGATGCATTAGGTCCTCCAGATAAAGGTGCTGCGCCCGTTCCAGTAGCAGAGTTATCCAGACTAGCAGCTAGATTAGACCAACCAGGTAAATTTGGGAAACGAGCCAATGGAACTGCACTTTCTGTTTCTGGAATACCCTGAGAATTAAAAAGTATCAGTGTCCAAGCAACAAATAACATTAGGGCCGAAAAAATTACAACCATACCGAATATAAGTAATCCACTGCTCTCTCTGGATTGTTGAAAGCAGCTTGAAGGGCACGGGTTACAGTCTCCCTGTCCCACATGCCGCCACCTATATCCATTATCTGTTGAATTGTCTGCTCATGACTATTACTAGGAACGACATTAGAAGCAGCTTGGCTATTACTGCAAACACAACATAAATTTTGTGTTAGAGCTACCGAAAAGATGCGCCAAGACACATCCATTTATGATTCCTTCATGAATGTACTAACAAACACTCTTGAACTTCTCCCTCCATCCCAAAATGAATGTCCAAAAAAATTCAAAATTTCTCTTGATTAATCAAGAAAGAAATTGATTTTGATTTTGTTTGAACATTCATTTTGGGACAGAGGGAGTATTTTTCAATGAGTCATGAGTGGGGTGGGGATGATGTCAAGAAGTTACATTGCATGGGATAGAGAGTTCATACTTAGCTGTTGCCACGTCTGAAGCAGAGGTGCTTGTTTTAGGGGCCCTGCAACACAATATTTGCAATTATAAAATGAGTGGAACTCTAAGTCTCACAAGAGTACCCTCTTTTCATTCATTTACTTGTTTATTTAAATATATGAAAAGGACCAGTAATTTTGAACTCACTGTGGTGGGGGAGGGCCATCAGGTAAGCTGGTAGGATTAGCAGTTGGTGCAGTAGTAGATGAAGGTTGTTTGAACAAATGTTTAGTAAGGCTTTCACATGAATGAAAAAGAATGTTGGGGAATGGGATGAAGGGGTCCCACTCGAGCCCATTGTTTTACTCTATAAATAAAGCAAAAAGAGAGGAAAGAATTGTTAGAAAAAATAATTTCTGGCCTAAAAATGGAAGTTTAAAGATGCTCAACCAAATAGTCAAAATAAAGAAGCGTGATTAACTATGCATCCAGAACATCTATAATCAGCAGTAATTGTAAACAATTTACCTTGCTTAGCATAACAACAAGAAAACCATCTTCAGTGACCTTGTTCTCTGTCAATGTGCTTTCATCTTTCAAAACCTTACCATTGTGAATCAGCAATTGCTGACCACATGGGTAATTATCTTTTCCCTGAACATCTTCAATGTTTTTCTTGACTACCATAATCTAGTACCATATAAACTAATATTAGTCAGAAACAAACATATGAACAAGTGATCCATAATATAGTAAAAGAAACAATGATTTACTAGCAGAAAAAACTTTAAAGGACTAAATTACTTGAAAAGTATTAAAGTCAAAACTTGTTAATTAAGCAACTTATTTTCAAAGCTTCCGATTTTAGTGAGACGGAAACGAATTCTTATCACGCTTCAACACTCACAATCCATATGACACACACACACACACACTTGAAGAAATAAACCTATTACTATTAGCATCACGAACCTAGCATGGTGATAACTTGTGCAATAACAAGAGCCTTCAATATTTAAGAAGTCACCTCTTAAATAATTACAAATTTGAGAGAAGGCCCAACAATCTACAACAACAACATTACCCAGTGTCGCAAAAGTTTCCACCTACGGTGAGGTAAGAGAGGGGTCAGATGTACGCAACCTTGCCCCTGTATTAAAGCACATAGAGGTTGTTTCCGGATGACCCACGATGAAAATTGCGTCGAAAATTACATGGACTAACTGCTACTTCATGACAAAGAAGCGCGGGCAGTTTAGTGAGCCATTTTGCTTTATTCCATCATATTCCCAAGCCAAAAAATAGTGAGTCTTTGGCTCCATCAGAAATGATGGAAAAGGCCCAACAATCTACATCATGCTAAAACAAGGCCACGCCAGTGAGCAGGTAAAGACATAGCTTGTGACACGATACCAAGCTTTTAGGTATCTGTGTTCTGTATATCACACTTCCCTATTGCTCCTCCCTCCCATCCCTCCTCTGTTCTATGCCCTCGAGGAAAGTCGTAGGTCCTCTATACTTAGCTATTAGATGATGGCAGGTCTTTAAAGCTCGTAATCGACTGATAGTAGGGATCTTTAATGCCATGCTTATACAGAGTACATCATAAGTTACTATTCAAAATTTCAAATTAAGCTAGAACCCATTTTATACACACCGCAAATTAACTTGAGCAGTAACTGCAGTCTCAATCGTCAATTAAAAAAATAAGGTTGATATAAAACTGAATAATGTCGTTTAGTATCACAAATGCTAAAAAAAAATATTACCAACAGTAAATGCAGTCTCAATCAGCCAAAACACACACACACAAAAAGAATCAACTAAACATAAAAATGAACAATGTCGTTTAGTATCACATATGTAGCAAAAAATAAAAATCTATAATGGGTATAAGTTTATAAGTATTTCTCCATCATATGAACACCCAAAAGTATAGAAAAAGAGAACTGAACTCACGGTGTCAGTGGGTTGAACCCTAATCTCAAAGTGGCTGCCTTTGAGAGTCTTTACCGTAAGCTTCATCTCGGCGAATCAACGGAACTCTGTCAGAAAGGCGGTGATTTGGGTGTTGGATTTCAATCGGAAAAAGAAAACCCTAGAAAACTACAAGGGATCGAGAAAATCAGGAAAATGTCTTGTTGCAGGTACTTCCTCCTAAAATAATACTCGCCGAAAAGGGAAATACCGAAATACTACTATGCTACGGAGGTTTCAAGCACGTCTTCTGCACGTGACTTTCCAAATTTGGTCCATTTTGAATTTATTTATTCTCTTATTTTTTCAATTAATCAAATATCTTGATTTTTATTTTATTTTTGTATACTCCCTTTGTCCCGCTACAAACCGCACACTTTCTATTTTGGGCGTCTCATTACAAACCGCACATTTTCTAAAATGGCAAAGAATTTTTACTATTCCCTCAACTCATTCTCTCTCCTACATTATTTTAATACTCACAACACCATTATAATTTACTATTCCCTCCACTCATTCTCTCTCCTATTTTACTTTTACACTCACAACATTTATATCATTATTTTTTTCCTTAATTCCCGCGCAAACAGTAACAGTGCGGTTACTAGCGGGAAGGAGGGAGTAGACTATTATAAACTTTTTTTTAAGAAACATAATCATTTTATAAACAATAACAAATGTTTAAAAGTTGGCAATTCACAAATGATAAATGATGAAAGCTCGACCCATATTGTGGGGCTAGCATTTTCAAACCCAAAAGTTGCCCAAAATATTACATCTACCGAAGCATTACATTTCGACTTAACAAATTAACATAAAAATTAGGTTTTCCTGCTAACACATTTTTCCAAGAACCACGGCGGGGCAGAGCTTTCAACCATGATCCACCGTTAGCGATTTGAAAAAGATAACTATCATTGCCGAGAACCTTCATTGATACACCCTTACAAGACTTCCAACTGGTCGTCATACAACTCTACCAAAATTTATCAGAATTCTTACCAATCATAAATATTATGCATTGTTGTCCGGAAGAGAGACAATCGGTTCGATAACCAATTCATCATCTTTGTCGAATATATGATTGAGATATGCAAACAGAAATTTCCTAGGAACAACAAGGATAATACACAAAATACCAAAGACCCTCACATGAGAAAGGGAAATTAAAAGGCCCTCACAGGGCCGGTTCTCATAATTTAGAGGCCCTGTGCAAAGTTCAAAATGAGGCCCCAAAAACACTTACAAAAATAAAATGCAAGAAAATATGTTATAATAGCAATATTTTAAAATTATGTTCTTACAATTGTTCGAGCATTAGGCAAATTGTTCATATTAGAATCTAAATTAGCATCACTAACAATAAAGTTAACATCAAGATCATCACTAACATTGACATCCAAATTATCATTATCATCAAGATCATCATTAACATTAACATCAAAATCATCATCAACAACATTAGCATCAAAATCATCATTAACATTAACATTAGCAATATCAATATTCTGTTTTTTATTTTCAGAAGAAATATGTGAATTTTTTATCATAAATTTATCAAGGGCTCCCTTTTGTGGTTGATTGAAAACTTCAATTCTTTTTTGCTTTTTACGTTTTTCACATCCAGAATCTTGTTTTCTAATTCTAGAACTTATATCTTAAAATTATAAAGTATGAAAAGAACAAAAGAACCTGGCAAAGAGATGAATCATGAATCTGCGACGGAGTAGTTTGAAGTCGGATTTTATCTATTGCAGATGAAAGAGAATTTTGCTATTGTAGTTGCGAAAGAAAGTTTTGATATTCTATTGAGAACTTGGAAAAGAGAATTTGTAGTTGTAAAAAAAAAAACGTTGGAGAGGAGAAGAATACAGCGACTGTTGATGGAGCCGAATGGAGGAGGAAGACGAGGAGCCGCGTTAAATGCCGTGAAATTAATAATTAATTCTATCAAAAAATCTGTTAAGATGTAAATAAAGAAATAGATTTCTATTAAAATACTATATAATATGGTTTTTAATATACTACCTAATTTGACTCAAATTACCTAATTGGATGATTTTTATTTTTTTCAAATATAATACATATATATAATGGATTTTTTTTTTAAATGGTGCCCCTCAAAATTATGAGGCCCGGAGCGAGCGCTCACCCCGCTCCTCCTTAGAGTCGGCCCTGGGCCCTCACATAAGGAGGGAAATCACAGACTATCATAATATAAGAAGAGAAAAACAAAATCAGAAATACAATATTGTACACTTATAATCCGAAAAAAAAAAAAACTAATTAAAAACAAATTTGAAGAAATAAAAAAAATCTAAAAACTAAATTCCTAATTTTACATTTATTAATTGAAAATTTGTCAATTAATAAATACTCCCTCCGTCCCGCTAATATTAGCACACTTTCCTTTTTGGGCGTCCCGCTAATATCCGCACACTCCCAAAAAGGAAACTTTATATTAATAAAATATTCACCCAACCCCACTCATTCTCTCTCCTATATTATTTTAATACTCACAACACCATTATAATTTATTACACCCTCCACTCATTCTCTCTCCACTCATTCTTTTACACTCACAACATTTTATTAAAATATTATATTTCTTAATTCCCGCGCAAACAGTGTTTGTGCTAATATTAGCGAGACGGAGGGAGTATAAAATTAGGAGTCTCACAAATAATGAATGAAAAGTGAAGAAGAAACAAGATTTGGAGAATGAAACAAAAATACAGGTGGATTAGTTAGTTTTTCTTAATTATATTTTGAAATAGAATTTTGGTTAACTTAATTATATTTTGATCAAGTAATTTACATAAAAAATAATTATCTTAATAAAAATTTAAAATTTATTATCCTATTAATAAAAATTTAAAATTTATTATCCTATCACGAGCAATAATAATTTCAATAACAATTTCTAAATTTTAATTTAAATAAAAAATAATTATCTTAATAAAAGTTTAAAATTTATTATTTTACCACGAGTAATAATACTTTCAATAACAATTTTTAAATTCTCATAATGATAATTATTTTTTATTTTAATTACTTGATCAAAGTATACTCAAGCTAATCAAAATCATATTTCAAACAAGACTGAAGGAGTAATAATTATCACGTTTCTCTTTTTAATCACCTCAAATTTAATTTTGTCTTTTAAACTAACCCCTCCTCCGTCCCACTTCAAAATAAAGGTCCTACTTTTCTTTTTGGTTTATTTCACTTCAAAAGTTTCTTTCATAAATGACAAGTTTTGAATATATTAATACCCTTATAATTTAAATATATTTACAAAAAAAAACATTTATTATACCCTTATTATAAAGTTAACATATTTACAAGAATCTCTTATTCTTCGGGAAAAATGCGATTCTGAACCAGAAGGCGGTCTTTCTGCTACTTCTCCTTCGGCATATCATGATGCTCGCACTTATGGGGGTTTTGTTGGAGGAGTTCATGTTGATCCGTGGGCTCCAATGGCTGACGGCGATAATCTTGAAGATTATTACAATGAAGAAGATGGATTTCAAAAGGTTAAAGGAAAACGAGGAAAATCTGGTTCAAAAGCTAAATAAAAAAATCTCAAGTCTAAAAGGCCTTGAATTTCTAAAAGGCAATTTGATTGACCTTTTTATTTATTTTATTTTCTGTTTTTCTTTAATTATTGTACTTTTTAATTTTTAATAAAATTTAGGGGGCATTGCCCTTTTTGCCTAAAAAAAAATATATATATTTACAAGAAAATCAATCATTAACTACTATTTTCTATCCTACATTTAACTTTTACATTCTCTCTCCTCTAATCTTGTACCCACTTTCGAAAAAAACAATCATTAACTACTATTCTCTACCTTACATTTAACTTTTACATTCTCTCTTCTCTAATCTTCTACCCACTTACAATTTTTTATTCATTTTTTTTTTTAAAAAAACGTGAAATTCAACCCAATGACCCTTGGTCTTGTGTCGAAGGGAGTATAAGATAGCCTTTGTACTAATTATAATATCTTCTTCTATCTCAAATAACAGTTTCACACTTTTGTAATGTTTATTTTGATTGAGTTTGGACGACTTTTTTTAAAAAAAAAAAAATTATAGAATAAATTTGAAAAATTATTATTAATGATATTTTTATTAGTTTAACTATAACAAATTTCGAATTTTATTAACATAATATATTTTCCTAATTTTTTCATTAAAAATCAATCAAATTAACACCTTAAAAAATGGAATCGTTTTTCGAGACAACAAAGAGAGTATTATGCTCATGAGACTGAGAGTAATAAAAAAAAGGAGTTTTTACCAATAAAATCTTGAAATTGGGTGTAATTTACCAATAAAAATAGATATTTTTAAAACTCGTTAATAAGTCCCTGATAAAAATGTCGACAAAAATATCCCTGCTCTTAGGCCACAAAACTGGAAGCTTATAACCGAAGGAAAGCAGAGCCAAGTAATGAACAACGTCGGTGGGACAATGGCGTTCCCGATGCTCCATACATTTTCTCAATGTCAAAGCCTTAATGGCCTTAAATTTATTCGGACAAGGTATGTAATCAACGGCCTGGTCCCTCTCAGGGGTGGATTTACTGTCGGTCAAAAAAATTTGCCAGTGAAATTTTTTTTTTTACTAAGTGAACCCCCAAAAAAGGATTGACACTTTAGAAAAAGAGGTGAACTTAGCTAAGTAAACCCTAAGACTTGTGGTCTTTTAGACTACATCTTCTTCCCACTTGTGTGAAGATCCTGAATTTTTGTTGATATTTGTGCTGCTATTAATATGCTGACAACTTATGGGTGATGAATTGAAGGCAGTGATTATTGTCTTTCTGTGTGTTTAAGTTACAAAATTACGGTAAGATTAATTAGACCAGCTGCTTGAAATGGAAACTTTCAGATATTGATACCTAACTTCCAAAATAATGGACTTGTTGATCTAATTTCATAGGTTATAAGGACTCAATATTGGTAGAAGCGAGATTAATATGAGTAGACCTGTTCTTCTGGAGAATGGCTACCAGATGGAACTTAACAGATAGAGGTTTTTAGAAAAACTCAGCATTGTAGGAAAGAAGGTAGTTAAGCACTTCAGCAAGATCAATATTCTACTTGCAAGAACAAATATTGGCAATACGGGTGAGGATTCCTGTAGTGTAACTAGTTGCAATGAAAATTATTATGAATGCCTGAAGATTTGAGATTAATGTTGATGTCATCATCAATCACTGGTCAACTCCATTGAGGAAGGGCCAATCAAGAACCTCATTATGATTATTTCGATATATAGTTGTAGGATAAATACGCATTTACACAACTCATGAAATGGAAAGCTTTAGATTTATTTAATTTGAAATCAAGAACCTCCTGATGCGCATGTATAAATATAATGCAAAAATATCATGTTTAAAGTTCGTATATGATAATGCAACAACACGTCCTCGTTCATGCTATGGAAGCAGTTATGGCTTGCTGGGAAATCGAACAATCCCTACAGAGCTTAATAGGTGATGCATCGCTAATCCGACAGTTTATCTTCAGTTATTTCAAAATAAAATAAATGCATCACTAATCTAGTAATCTGATAGTTTATCTTCAGTTTATGTCAAGAACAATTTACGAAACAAGATTTGTGATCAATTTTTGAATGATTGTCTTGTATGTTATGTCGAAAAAGATTTGCTTAGGAAAGTAATGGATGGTGATGCTATTAAACGTTTTCAAAGTATGAAAACGCGTAGGGTACAAATTTAATTCGAATATTTGTATTGTTTTTCCCTAAATAATTGTATTCGGAGTTATGTATTGCAATGTAATTGCATTACGGAAAATTTTAGTATGAAGTTATGTCGTGTAAATTGTGCACCCGCTGTTAAAAAATCCTAGATCCGCCACTGTCCCCTCTCAAAGCCTTCCAGTTCTCAACCGTAGAGCTGGAATTGAATATCACGACAGTAGTAGGAATTGGATCTGGCGACGGATTTGAAGATGAATCCGACGACGACGGTGGAGGAGGAGAGAGTGGAGGATCGAGAACAGAGGAGACGGGGATTGGGATGGAGAGAGGGGATTGGGTGTTGGTAGTGAGAATGAAGGTGACGAAGATGAGGGAGAAGAGTGAGAAAATGAAAAGGTGTTTTCACTCCTTGAAAAGGGTAGGAATCGTCATTGTTGATCACCAAGGAATAGGAGAGAGATGATTGAGGTTTATACTGTCTAACAGATAAAAAAGCGAACCACAAAATTGATCAAAACATTCAAATTAAAGTAGCTTTCATTTTTTAAATTTCAGCTCTTAATTTCTCTATTCAGTTTTTGACACAACTTTTGTTGTATATAACTGTGAATTATATTTCACAATTATTTAAATAGCCGTGAAATAAAATTGATTTATGTTATAATTGTGTTGGTTTATGTTATAAACTGAGAATTCTATTTCGCATTAATGTTTTATAGGTTTTCACAGTTGTCATCATTATGCATTGTTGGTGAAATAACTGATGTGTATTTCACTATTTTTTTACTTAAACAACTAATAGATGTTTGAAATGTGATGCGTATTTCACAGTTATGGTGTAAATAACAGTGAATTCTATTTCACAGTTATTTAAATAACTGTGAAATATAATTGGTTTATGTTAGTAATTGTATTGATTTATGTTATAAACTGAGAATTCTATTTTACATTAATGTTTTATAGGTTTTCACAGTTGTTCATCCTCATGCATTGTTTGTGAAATAACTGTGATGTGTATTTCACAGATATTTTACTTAAGCAACTGATAAATTTTTGAACTGTGATTTGTGTTTCAGAGTTATTTTGGTTAGAATTTGGTGAACAACTAATATTTCTTATGAAACTTGGACACAAGTTTTGGTGTAAATAACTGTGAATTCTATTTCATAATTATTTAAATAATTGTGAAATAGAATTGATTTATGTTATAACTGTGTTGATTTATGTTATAACTGAGAATTCTATTTCATATTAATGTTTTTTAAGTTTTCACAGTTGTTCATGATTAGAGTTGGTTTATGTTATAACTGTGTTGTAGATTTCTCAGTTATTTATGTCATTTTTTTAGAACAACTGTAAGACAAATTTCACATTTGTTGGTGTTTTTATTAACTGAAAAAAAAAAAGTAATAGAGAGAAATAGGGAGGGAGAATGCATAAGGAGTGCGAAGCAGCGGATTCTAATTTTCACCCATCAATCGCATAAAGCGTTGGTACGTACGGGAATTACAGTTAGAGATATTTTTGTCCACATTTTTATTAGGGACTTATTGACGAGTTTTGAAAATATCTGTCTTTATTGATCAATTTCATTTGGTTGGAGGGTTTATTGGTCAAAACCCAAAAATATGCACTTTTTTTTTTTGGTAATCCACAAAAAATATTTAGTAAGCATTGCCACATTAATATCCATTAAGTGCTCATCAAGAACAATATATTTTATACTAGCAATCAATATTAGCAATAGTTGTAACTTTTTTATTTCTAGTTATTCCTATATTTTATTAACGACCCTATTCCTTTTCGTTAAAGATTACAGTATATGGTAAATTTTAGGGGTTTTATTGCAAATTTTAGAGTTCAAAGGGACGATACTGAACAGGCCGGGTTGACTACTTGACTCACACGGCAAAGACCCTGGTGGGCCTGGTGACCTAGTCTATTCGAGAGGCCCGATTAATTATTGTGCTTAGGGCCCAATAGACCAGCTTCATTGCCCATCCAAAGCTATACTGGTCTATTTCATTTTTATTTTATTTTTAAAGAAAAAATCAATTAATTTAGAACTAGTACATTACAACTTCTAATATAGGTATGAATAAAACCCTAATCCAAACACCCATTTTCGTTCCATCTCATTGAAAAAATAAAATCCTCTCCTCTCCTAATCGGAATTCCATTCTTCGGATCAATCCTCCTCAATATCCGACGACCAAGAATCATCGCATCCGATTTCCTTATCCAATCCATCTTCACCGTCTATTGCCACGAAGGGGTCCGAAAGTAGCTCCTTAGCAGTAAACCTATCTCTAGGGTTCATCTCCAAACACCTTAACAAGAAACTCAATGCCTCCTTAGAAAAATTCCCTAATTTTGTAATCAAAAGAACACATTCTCTTTTAGCCATTCTTCTTAAATTTGATTCAATTTGATAATTCTTTTTTCTTGGTCCCCAAATTGATTTCCCCGTTAACATTTCAACCACAATGCATCCGAGTGCCCAAATATCCGAAGCTGGCAACTGCATTTCATCAACCATAGCCTCCGGCGACATATATTTAACGTCCCCTTTCAACGGTACTCCTACTTCAATGATTGTTTCAACCTCCTCCGCGGATCCGTAATCCCTAATTTTCGCAATATATTCAATTTTTTCGCTGCTCGGATTGTTCATGGGAACAAGAATAATATTTTCGGGCTTCAAATCACGTACAACATATCCATGCTTATGAGTAGTCAATAGTGCTAAGAGAATACACTTTGTATACCGCCTCACATCAAGTTCCGGCAACCCCGTGGTGTGGTGTTTCTTGACAAGATCAGCTAGGGTTCCGCCGGACCCGTGCTCCAAGAAGAGGTTGTAAATCTCTTGATCGCCTCTGTCACTTGTGGTGAGTTCTTCACCGTAACACTTGACTATATATTTACATGAGCCTTGGAGTTCATCAAGAACTAGTTTCTCCCTTTGAACGGAGCCGGAGACGGACATCTCAGCCGATTTAACCGCCATTGTTAACGGAAAGTCATGATCGAACCGCCACTTGGGTTTCTTCAAAATCGCCAAGAAAATTGATTCTGATTTTCTTTTGACTAATCTTTCCACTCTCAACCATTTTTTGCCATGGCCGTACGAGTTCTTGTTCTCGATTTCTTTGTACCTTCTATTCACCATCTTCAAATTTTTTCTCTCTCCCTAAATCTTTGTAGCGAATTGGGATTTTAATTGTATTCATCTGCGTTTATATAGCGAATGTTTTAATGGAAATATAAGAGGATTCGGATTAGATTTGATTTATTTATTCATATTTTAAGGCTATGGACCCTGTGATTTAAGCGTATTCAAAACTCACCCCCTTGATAAACTCAATCAGACTTTTAAATCCTCGTGCTTAATATAGGACATCAGTGATGGGTCGGTGTAGTTGAAGTGTACAACATTCATTGATCTCGATCTTGATCTCGATCTCAATGATTAACAACAAATTAATTAAAATGATTTATTAAGGGTACTTTTGTTATTTTGCTCAACTCAACTCATCAGTCATCACATCCTTTTAATCAATTAGTACAGTTGACGGAACTGACTCAAAATCTTCCGTTTATATGTCAATGAAATCCTCAAGAGGCTTTTGCCTTTAAGATTCATAAGTCAAGGGGAAGTTATTTACCGGATAAATTTAAAGGGGGTGACTTGTGAAACTGTATAGACATGAGGGGTTTTAGCAACTCATTCTAAACTTACAAGCAGCAACTGTCAGGTTTCTTGATTCACAAACAAACCCGACTTTTGAGTGGGTTTGTTAGTGTCGGTTCCGGATTGATAACGGACACCGTGAGTGGCACGCGCCGAGTAAAAATATTGTAATTTAAAGAAATTTCAATTCCAGTTATTACAAAATCTTGTTCTTCTGATGATCACCAAAAACAAAGTTGTTTCATAAAATAAATAAATTACTATGCGTAAATATACTTTCCCGTGTCTCATTATCGTTATCGTGTGTCGCACTTTTCTTTTTGATTTGTCTTATTATAAATTATAAATGTCTCATTTATAAATTTAAAAAATATTTTAATATAACTTTGCTATTTTATATGCAAAATAAGTAAAACATATTCCCTCCGTCCCACGTGAATGTAGACTAACTTTTTGGGTGTGGGAATTAAGGAAAAGTGATGTAAGAAAGATAAAAAGTTAAATGTTGTGAGTATGAAAAATTAAATAGGATAGAGAATGAGTGGGAGGAATAGTGAGGAGAGAGAATGTTGTGAGTGTAAAAGTGAAGTAGGAGAGAGAATGGGTGGGTGGAATAGTTAATATTCTTTGCTATTTTGGAAAGTTTGCATTCACGTGGGATTGGGATGAACCAAAATAGAAATAAGTTTGCATTCACGGGGAACGGAGGGAGTATTTCATAAAAATGTTTTTTATAAAACTAAAAGTCAAATGCAAAGGTAAATATTGGAAAAATTCTCCTTGGGCCCGCCCAAATTTTATTCCTTTAAAAAAAACTATTTTTTTTAAAATTACAAATAAATATTATAATTTCTCAATCACTCCACAACATGGCGCTGTGGCTTCTGATCTTTTGGTGTGACCGCTCCCATTAGAGGCACAATATTTTGGGGGAAACTAGTTTCTCCCTAAGTTATAAAAAGTCCAGTTTTTTCAAACTGTTTCTATATTCGTCAAATACTTGCAAGTTGAAAAAAATTGGACTTTTTATAATTTATGGAGAAACTGATTTCTCCCAAAACTTACTCCATTAGAGGGGTGTGGTCGCCCTCCTCCAATTTCAACTTAATGTCCTCTCATTTTTGCACAATTTTCATTGGTCCAGCTTCAATAATAGACAAAATGGTTTTATAATTCAATTATAAGAGGTGATTTGATCTTATAATTATGTTATAAGAGTTATAATGTGTAAATTATGAGATTAATTCATTGTTATTATTGAAACTTTTAATTTTTTTGGTTGAAAAAAATTGTCTTATAAGTCAATTATAAGAGATAAAATTGTTATATGAAGCAAGTTGGTATTATAATTCAGCTATAAGAGTTGTAATGTGTAAATTATGAATTTAATTCGTTGTTATTATTGAAAATTTTGATTTTTTGTTGAAAAAAATTGTTTTATAAGTCAATACAAGAGACAAATTAGTCTTATAAATCATTTATAAGAGATGAAGTATTCTTATAAGTCAGTTATAAGAGTTAATTTACTGTTTGACTGAATATGAGAGTCAATATTAATAAAATATTTTAAAAAATAATTTATTTTTGTGAAAAAAATAACTCTTATACTTTAATTATAAGAGATAAACTGATATTATATGTCAGTTATAAGTTAATATAAAAGATGATTGGGATTTTGGATAGCATGACAATTCATTATTTTGCAAGGATGTCTGTCATTTTGGATCTGATAATTGATGGTTTAAATCTCGCCGGAGGAAGTGGGCCATAAATATTCCTTGCTTCTTCCTGATTTGAGTTAAGTCCAAGAAGGCCATCTTAAATTAAAAACCGGTTCACCCAATTACATAATCAACCTGATTTGGGCTATTTTATGATCCAAATGAATATGGACTTTGTTGGGGCCTAAATCAAAACCTTACCTTAAGATTCTGGTCAGTGCCCTCATTCTTAAATACGAATATTATTAGCTATTTAAAATACGAATATTAATAGCTTGCAACAACCTAAAATTAATTTATTAAATTAAATAAGGTAATGAAGTGAGCATCCTATTCCCTAATTTCACTTTTCTAACTAATGTGCCTCAAATTGAAAAAAAATAAAAATCAGAGCATTATGCCTTTTTAGCTAATCTTTTGAAGAATCTGAAACCCTTTATCAAGAGAACATATTCTTAATGTTTTTTAGTAAAATTACAACATACTCCAGTCCCTATAATCACTAATTTATACTCCTACAATAACCTATTAACACAAAATTGGTGGTGAAATGAAGCCAAATATACTCCTCCTCCATGCCTGTCTATTAATCACCCTGTTATGTGCCCATCATGTCCTATCAAAGATACACCTTGCCCAACAATTTCATGGTAAGATCTAATAATATTCTTTATATTAATTACTTACTTATAATATAAATATTTATTTTTTTGCTACGCCTACAGGGGTTGAAGGTTCTGTCTTGTTCAAGGTGGATGGAAGTGGTGATGATAGAGAGAATCTGGTGAAGCGTGACGCCGTATATACAATGAAGGGACAGAAAGGGAAAGGGGCGTACGGTGGTGGTAACCTTAACCATAAGCCGGGTCGATCGGGTGCTAGGGAAAGATCGATTTTTACGGGTCCTTCTATTTATGTTTCGTCTGCTGCTATCTGTGTTAGCTTATGTATGTTGATCAGGGTGTTTGTGTTCTAGTTTGTTTCTTGAAACCATGGTTGCCTTTATTTTCTCATGGAGCTCAGCTCAGCTAGTTGTGTTCACTTTTACTGAGTGTGACTAAGAAACCATTCCTAGTGATTTGGTATTCATATTTCTGTTTCTCTCTCTCTCTCAAACTCCATGCCCACACACAAGATCATCAAGCTCAAGCAAAATCATCATCTATTTTTTCTTTCTTTTTTTTTTCTAAAGAAGGGAAAAACTAGCTTAGAACGCAACATAATCTGCTCACTACTCTTTTGTATTCTTATTCATTCTATTATCTGCTCAATTCCTGCCAAGCTTGGCTCTAGTAAAACACGACATCTCAAAAAACACCAAGCTAGAAGTTGCAGGTCACAGTCAAAGGTCAACCTTGTTAGCCACGGTCCATCTGAACGGAGATGGCAACCGGAGACAATATCCGGTCAAGAAAGAAATGGTTTATGCATCAATGGCAGTGCAAGGGAAAGGGACGTACGGGGCAGGGAATCTAGACCGTCATCCTCATCATTCTGGATGCAGAGCAGAAACAGAACATACAGGGAGAATTTCCCAATACTCTGCTTCTGTTATCTGCCTTGGCTTCTGTATGCTCCGGTTCCTTGCCTTCTAATTATGTAGCTAAGATGCATTTGCAATCAAACTCTGTATTTATAAAACTGGAATATACCACCTTTGTCCCAAATAATAAATGTCGCATATATAGTCAACTAAGTTGAACATTGACCAACATTTAATGCTAAATTATTTATTTTCATGGAAATTTAAAAATAGTTATGACGGGTGTTTCTATTGATGTATTATAACTATTTTCAGAATAATATGAAGATACTCAAATTTTCATAACTTTTTGGTCAAAGTTCAACTTAACTATATGCGATTTTTTTTCCCGGGATAATAGAGGGGGTATATATATACATGTATATATACACTGCATAGTCACAAGCATATAAACGTGAATTTCCTGTACACAAATCGTCTTTGTACTCAAAAAAGCTTCGGCAAGATCACAAGGTTCAACAATATTTTCATATAAGGAACTCAGTTCTGCATTTTTCTTTGACAAATCAGTAATTTTAGTGCTCATGGCCTCAGTTTCTGCTTCTTTGGTTTAAAAACAAGAACGGGACAAATATAAAAAAAAAGATGGAAATAAATGCCTTCAGTAAGATAACAATTATCCAGAAATTTTTAGCAAAGGAAGACACCAAATGAAAAGGAAAAAGGAAAGAAAATAAAAACATTTAAATCTGATAGCTATAGGCTAACCTTCATATGTCATACAAGAACTTGCTAAAAAGCTTCATGTGTTCCGCTTGTAGTGAGATTGCAATGGACAAGCTCCCATCATTAGTTGTACTTGGTAAAACAAAGCTTAGCCCTTCATACGCGATCCCACCGGGTCCCATAAAAATAGGCCTGCCCCAACCAAAATCTGCGTCGTGGATAGGAAGCCTAGCCCAACTGGTTATCCCAAGGTTAGGGCATTTGAAAGTGTGGGCTCCGCGAACGAGAGCCTTTAGATCGGGCTGCAGTTCCAAGTAATCAAGAGCTGACCTTAGATATTCATTGTCCATCCGTCCTAAAGCATCATGAAGTCGGCTGGCAGCATACCAAGTTGGCTTTGAGATTAAATCACCCGCAACTGCCATAGGAGTTGTAGTGAAGATCACGTTCCCGAAATAGCCAGGTGGCAGAGCGGGCTGAAGTCGGGCCCGCCCATCAGTTGCAATGTACAATTTAGTATCCTGATCATCTGGAAGCCCACGGGCTTGACAGACGCACCGCCAAACATGGCCAGACAGCATCTCGTAGGAGCTGTAGCTAACTGTATTGCCATCTTCCTTGGATTTGGCTTTGAGGGCATTGAGCTGTGTTCGGGTCAATTTGAATATGGAGACTGCTGTTTCAGGGACTTTTTCGGCATTTGTGGGTTCTTGATCAGGGGATGTTTTCATGGGAGGAGCAGGCTGGTATTCAATGTGGGGAAATGCTGGTTGGGGCGGATCTCGGGCACGGAGGAGAGTCCGGTCGATGAAAGGTGGGAGAGTGATGTCAAGTCCACGAGCCATATCTGACCATGTGTTGATGAAGTGGAGGCCTGAAGCTCCATCAGCTACATGATGCTGCATACCAACTCCTAGAGACACCCCACCACATTTGAAGTAAGTGACCTGCTCATAGTTGAATTTGACAAAACATATGAGCTCCCAGAAAAAAAAGTAAGGTATTAGAAAAAACAGAGAGAGAGAGAGAGTTTAATGGTGAATAATTTAGGTTTTAAATGTTAGTTCAATTATGATTTATTCCATATTAAAGCTGATGAATGATCTGGGAATTATGAAGGTAATAGATTTACTCTCTCATCATGAACAACCCAGAGTTGCAATTATTACACAAAATATCTAATTAGAACATCATTTCTGGAAGAGATATATAGATGACCAGCCATGTTTAAAAGGTAATAAATGTCAGCATAAATGAAATTTCGTAAAAAACTAAACAGCAGAAGTAGAAATACTCATGGAACCAAATGTTACGGTTGAAAGATGGAAGAATTCAAATCTTAAATAAAAATACCATGTACATATGGTTTGTGAACTAAGAACAACCAGTTAAGATATTAACGTCCAAGGAAAACTGCATGGTCCATGAATACTCTTTTGTATAGGCCCTGAAAGACGAAGATCAATAATGGTCAAGGTGTTGCTTTCTCCATCAACTCTTGATAACAAGTCAATCAGCGTTACTGACACACACAAGTTGTACGCTCCAAACATTAGTGCTATTTGTTACTTGTGATTTAACAAGAACCACTCTTAATTTATCGAGCTTTCCACAATCTTTCATGAAAAAGAAGAGCCATGACGAGGGTCCACCAAAATTAGTTTCTTTTGTCCTGCCTGGCCAAAGATTTCATGTTTGAACATTTAATAACCAAGCATGTATTATTATCCTCGGGAATTATCTTGGCTATAAGAATGTTTCCAGTATCAACTAGTTTCACAAGAGTTTATTTGAGTGAACTGTGACACCATGCCACAAGGTGTGGTGATATGCTAAGTCCCTGACCGAAATTTAACAAACAGGGTGATAAATAAAAAGAGTCCTAATTTAGGGCCATGATTTATTGTGATTGATTTCTATTTATATATAGCTAAGAGTGAACAAAACACCACATCACAATCCTACCAAATGTATCTCCCATATGATGAGGGTAAAGTTTAAGGCATTATGAAGTTGTGCACATAATTTTTCAAAATAAATGACTTAAGCGAAATATCATACTCCCTCCGTCCCTAAAAGTTTGTCCCATTTGACTTTTTAGTTGAACTTTGACCACAAATATATGACAATTTAATTATGTTCATGAAATTCTAAAAATTCCTATTGATTCACCATTAATAATATTATCAACAACAACTTTTAGAATTTCATGAACATCTCTCATAAATTTGTGGTCAAAGTTCAACAAAAAAGTCAAATGGGACAAACTTTTAAGGACGAAGGGAGTAGTATAGAGTATTGTAATCTTTGATGAACCATAGGAAATATCATGAAAGTTCCTAGTACAATCATTAACAATCCCTTCTCGCAAAAAAAGTAATCTCAATTATTTTTATTGTCCGCAATTTTTTTGGCCATTACAAACATGTAAATAATACTCACATAAAACTTAACAAACTTGTTATCCTTGAAAGTAGGCACAATTTTCATCTCTTGTAAACATGTAAACAATAATTTTATGCGTAAATTTTAACATGTGAATATAGAGCATATACTATATTGTTTTGAATGGAAAAAATGTCATCAATTGTCCTAGTACAATAATCATACACAAAATTTTAATAAATCTCTAGACAAACACATGCAATCTTTCATTGTGGGACCATTTTTAAATGAATGGAGTTGATGAGCCCGGATCTACTGGACCGGGCCCGCGCTCGGTCTAGTCCAAGGAACCAGTGACGTAGCAGTTCCTAGACCGTTGGAGGGAAGACTGCGGACAAATAGGCCTGTGGTTCGAAGGCCGTGTCCCTCCTCGCATCGTCCCCATCGAGGACCGTGGGACCCTGCTCAGCCGGATCCGTGCCCGCATGAGTCATGCCCGCATCAACCGTGCTCGCGTCATACACCTTTGACCGCGCGGCACAACGTTGATCAAGGCACATGCGCTTCCCGCTAATGTCAAGCCTTACCGAGCAAGTTAGCTTACCGGCTCGACAGCCACTCGCCGGCCTCCCATCACGCATTCAATGCGGCTCTGCGCCCTCTACTATTCCATTTAATGCACTAAGCCGGCTACACGGCTCATGTCACTTTCACCCATGTCCCCCGGACAGCCAATGTTCCCTCCCCGACAGACCACTTAGGCGTGTGACACGTGTAGTTGGTCAAATACCAAAGTGCCCCCTAGTGGCCGATCTCATCGCTTACCTCAACAAGCACCACGGCATCGTCTATAAATAGAAGGCCTTTACCCCTCGGGGCAAGGTAAGTTCCATAGACAATTGAGTAAGCTCTTTTACTCTCTAAACCTAAGCACACACACACACTCCAAAGGTATTCAAAGCCTTATTATTACTCAGTATTCTTACTCTCACACCCGAGGGCCTGAGTTGGAGTAACATCCAACTTTGACCTTAACGGTGCTTGTTTATGTTGTGATCTAGGTACCTCAAACCACCAAATATATCCTAGCCAGATATCCTGAACCGCTCCTGACCCCGGAAAGCTGTGGCGTCATCAGGAGTTATGGACCATAGCTATCAATCAATCCCACTCTAGAAATACTTGAACTGCTCAAAAGTCTAACTTTTCAAAAAATTTATCATAGTTAAAAATAGACATTCATCTAGGTATCTAGTTATTCAATTAGGTAAGGAAGTATACTAAAAATATAACATTTAAATCTGAAACCTCATAACAAATAATGGTTACTTATTTACTACTGTGGTCTGTGGGAGTAAAAATCATTAAGTCCTTGACCAAGCAGAAACAACCCTGGGAGCCTGCGGTACAACTCCACATCGGTAAAATGTAAGCTGTATAGTATGTTGGACAATTGCTATGGCTTCTCAAGAACTTAACAGAAAATCTGACGGAGCAAATAACGGAGATTGGGAAAACTAGAAACAAGTCGAGTCTTGTATTATATACAATCTCCGTAAGAGTTATTTGTCCCGCACTGGTGCTTACGGTTGTATGACAAAACTCTAGTAAGATAAAACGACTTACTATTAGTTATAAGGAGCACTCCAATATAACTAATCTAACGAACAACACAAGGTTTTAGAACTTTGGACTTGAAAGATTGAATGCAACAATATGCAATGATTTGGGTTATGTTATTCTATCTCTCTAGAGGGTAAAATGCTCAAAATGACTGTATATGTAAATTGAAATTCGGAGGGGAAGTATATAAAGAGAATCAAAGGGTTTGGTGGCTTTTCCCTTGAAAAGTCACAACTTTTCAGTATAACACTTGCAGACGGCCGTGTCCAATGAACCGCACGGCCGTGCAAGGCAATATGCACGGTCGAGTTCATGGCTCGCACGGCCGAGTGGCAAGGCAAGGCACGGTGCACGGCCGTGTCCTAGAACACTTGCACGGCCGTGTAGAAGCTTCTTCACTCGCTCGTCACCCCTTTAGCCACAACAAGTCCACACCAATTTTGGGACCAACCCAAAACACACTTTGACCCAATATTTAAGTTACAAATCATTTGTCATTAATTTCATTCACACGGAAATGTTTTTGAGACATTAAATGAGTTATATATAATCTACAACAAATGTAGATTATCATTTGTAACTAGTTCCGTTAACACATAACGAACTTCCGTTAGAAACTAGATCAACGTTAAGTTAAACTTAACTTTCCGTTATCCATTTCCAACAATCCCCACATGAATGACAATTAATGCATGTATGCAAATTCGTCCAAAGTTCCTGGCGAACTATTATTACATCGGGATAGATAGCTTGTGGCCTTGAATCTTCCATAGTGAAATATTATCTGATATACTAGCCATTCGTAGCGAGTCGCTTTGAACCGCCGATCGTCAAAGGGTGTATACCAAGACAATAATACTCACATAATAATTCTAACAATTGTTGTTCTCACGTTTTGTCCATTTTGGCCCCGGACCGTATCTCATTCATAAGCGTTCATTTAGAGGCGGCCTTATTACCTCTCACTTATATAGGTGATTCTCACTATAAGGAGTATCACGCACTACTCCACCCGTAGGTATAGAAATCATTAAAAGTTTTCTCAACTTAACCTTACCACCGCCGCGTGTGCTTGTACTTGGATGTTCTGGGAATGAGTATTCAACATCTCCAGGTTAATAAACCGAGTTGTTGCTTTCCAAGTAACTCTACTAGAACTTATAACTTGGTTGTCTCATTGAACCAAGGGCCCTGGATCTCCATTTCTCAAGGTTGAGTGTCCGCTATAAGTTCTTTTGTTGTGGGTTTTAAACCCATTCCCTTAACGCTTTATACAATTGATCCCGATTTATACCTTTGGTAAACGGATCCGCTAGGTTATCACATGATTTCACATAATCAATAGTGATAACGCCATTCTTGATCAACTCTCTAATGGTATTGTGTCTACGACGAATATGTCTAGACTTACCATCAGACATACTATTCTGTGCCCTTCCAATTGCCGATTGACTATCACAATGGATTAGTACAAAGCAGTAATGTGTTTGCTCCAACAAGGAACATCCTCCAGGAAGTTCTTAAGCCATTCTCGCTTCTTCCCCAGCCTTTATCTAACGCGATAAACTCGGATTCCATCGTGGATCCGGCTATACACGTTTGTTTGGAGGATTTCCATGACACTCGCTCCTCCACCTATAGTGAATACATATCCACTTCGTGGACTTAGAGTCTTTTGTGTCCGATATCCAATTGGCATCACAACATCCTTCTAATACCGCTGGATATTTATTGTAAAGTATCCCATAGTTTAATGTATACTTTAAATATCTTAGTACTCTCATTAGTGCTTTCCAATGATCAAGACTAGGATTGCTTGTGAACCTACTTAGTTTGCTCACCGAATATGCAATGTCCGGACGAGTACAATTCGTTAAGTACATCGACCGCCAATTATTCTTGCATATTCCAATTGAGAAACCGGTTCCCTTATTCTTGGCTAAATGTAGAGCCAAGTCTACAGGTGTCTTAGCCGGAGGGTCATCAAATACATTTAATTTCCGAAGAACATTCTCTAGGTAATGGGATTGTGAAAGAACTAATCCTTCAGATGTTCTAGAGATCTTTATCCCTAATATTACATCAGCTAATCCCATGTCTTTCATGTCAAAATTCTTCTTTAACATGCCTTTGGTATTCATGATCAAATCATGACTACTTCCCATTATGAGCATGTCGTCTACATAAAGACAAACGATAACGAATGATTCAGATGTTCCTTTAATGTAGACACACTTGTCACATTCATTGATCTTGAATCCATTCGATAACATGGTTATGTCGAACTTCTCATGCCATTGTTTAGGTGCTTGTTTTAGTCCATACAAGGACTTTACAAGTTTACACACCTTTCGTTCTTTACCAGGAACCACGAACCCTTCGGGTTGTTCCATGTAAATTTCTTCATCAAGTTCTCCATTTAGGAAAGCGCCTTCACATCCATTTGGTGTATCTCAAGATTATGCACCGCTGCAATAGCTATGAGAACACGAATAGATGTGTTCCTTGTGACAGGGGAGTATTTATCGAAGAAATCATATCCCTCTTTCTGTCTAAAGCCTTTGGCAACTAGCCTAGCTTTGTACTTTTCGATAGATCCATCCGCCTTATACTTCCGTTTAAGGATCCATTTGCAACCTAATGGTTTGCAACCTGGAGGGAGATCAACTAATTCCCAAGTATTGTTGAGCATTATGGATTCTATTTCACTGTTAATAGCTTCCTTCCAGAACGAACTATCCGGACCGGACAAAGCTTCTTTAACAGTTGATGGTTCGTTTTCTAACATGTAAGATAGAAAATCAGGATCAAAAGTCTTTTCCACTCTTGCCCTTTTGCTACGTCTCGATTCTTCATCTTCTATTTGAGAAGGACCGGATGTAGACTTGTGTGTTCTCTTATTAGAACTTACATCTTTCCTGTCCTTAACCGGAAAAATGTTTTCAAAGAATACCGCATTCCTTGATTCTATAGTAGTTTCTACGTGCATATCCGGAATGTCCGATTTATGCACTATAAACCGATAGGCACTACTATTATTGGCATATCCAATAAAAACACAGTCAATGGTCTTTGGGCCAATCTTGACTTGTTTAGGCTTAGGTACTTCAACCTTGGCCAAACACCCCCACACTTTAAGGTATTTAAAACATGGCCTACGATTGTGCCACAATTCATAGGGCGTTTTATCAATACCTTTCTTGGGTATTTTATTAAGAACATAATTAGAAGTGAGTATTGCTTCCCCCACAAGTTGTCTGCAAGCCCGAACCGATCAAAAGCGCGTTCATCATTTCTTTGAGAGTACGGTTTTTATGCTCAAGAACTCCATTAGATTGAGGGGTATATGGAGCCGTTGTTTGATGAATTATGCCGGATTCCCAACATAATCCTTCAAACGGTGCTTCATATTCTCCACCTCTATCACTTCTAATTCTCTTAATTTTCAAGTTAAGTTGATTCTCAACTTCTTTCTTATAAGTCTCAAAAGCCCCTAAGGCTTCATCCTTACTTCTTAAGAGATAGACATAGCAATACTTAGTGCAATCATCTATAAATGTAATGAAGTACCTTTTACCTCCTCGAGTTTGCACTAGTTTTAAATCACATACGCTTCGGTATGAATTAACTCGAGAGGAGTCGTGCCTCTCTTTCGTATGGCATTAAATGGCGACTTAGTCATTTTTGCCTCAACACAAACTTCGCACCTATTAGTCGAGTCGGATTTAGTCATTTGGATTAAATCTTGTCTCGCTAATTTCTTAATGGTGTCGAGGTTTACATGTCCTAATCTATCATGCCATAAATTAGAACTTTACGACAAGTAAACATAAGGAACCCAACTTTTATTCATCGCCCCTTGGCGGATTACGCTATTACATTCATTTTAAAAAGGCCCTCCTCGAGGTAACCTTTTCCAAGAAACAAACCATTCTTGGTTAGTACAAATTTGTCGGATTCGAATACTAGTCTAAAACCGGCCTTACTAAGCAAAGCGCCGGACACTAAATTTTTACGGATGTCCGGAACATGCAAAGACATCCAACAAGGTTACTTCTTTTCCTAAGTCATCTTCAAAATCACGTTTCCAATGCCTTGAACATCGGAGGTCGCAGAATTTCCCATGTAAAGCTTTCTTCCTGAGATGGGAGTATAGGAGGAGAAACTTTCCTTGTTACCACAAATATGGCGGGTAGCACCGGTATCTATCCACCATGCTTTTGGTTCTCCACCAAATTTGCAACGTTGGCTTCAAACACAACCGCCGCAAAATCTAGGTCCATGTGGTCAACATTGTTCGCCTCTTTCTTCGGAGACGACAATCCTCGACAAGTGGCCCGGTTTGCCACACAATTATAGCAAGACCCTCGAACCTTTTAGAGGTCTTCTTCTTCCCTTTCTTAGCATTCCCGGCAGCTTCGGAATGCTTTCTCTTGTGCCACTCGTGCTAGCCTCGGCGAGATTGACCTTAGCCTCCATCTTGCCTTTAGCAACTTTGGCCTCATTCATTCTATTGTTCTCTTCTATTTGAAGACGAACAACAATGTCTTCTAAGGACATCTCCTTGCGTTTATGCTTGAGATAGTTCTTGAAGTCCTTCCACGAAGGAGGCAACTTTTCAATGATAGAAGCCACCTTAAATGGATCATTCATGATCATCCCCTCGGCATCAAGCCCATGTAGAATGATTTGGAATTCATCTACTTCGAGTTGTTACCGATTTGGAATCGACCATCATAAAGTCAAGATACTTACCGACGACAAATTTCTTTGACCCGGCATCCTCGATCTTGTACTTCCTTTCCAAAGTGTCCCACAACGCTTTGGCTAACTCGACCGTACTATACACATTGTATAGTGCATCGTCAAGTCCATTTAAGATATAGTTCTTACAAAGAAAATTACCGTGAGACCAAGCCTCCTTCGCCATTTGCCTTTGAGGGTCCTGATCACCTTTTCTACCGCCTGAGGATCTTCCTTTAAGAAGCGGTGCAAGCTTAGGAGTGGTCAAGTAGAAGAGCATCTTCTCGTTGCCATCTCTTGAAATCCACACCGGTGAATTTCGCGGGTTTCTCACCATGACCGATGTGATGAGTAGGAGCGGGAGCAACATTGTTGAATGTAGTATCTCCTTGCGGTGGAGGCGTCACATTCCCTTGACTAGATGAAGTGGTGTCTTTCTCGTTTGCCATCTCTTGAAGAAGCGACAAATAACTCTTACGATTGTTGGACAATTGCTATGGCTTCTCAAGAACTTAACGTAAAATCTGACTGAGCAAATAACTGAGATTGGGAAAACTAGAAACAAGTCGAGTCTTCAGTATTATATACAATCTCCGTAAGAGTTATTTGTCCCGCACGGTGCTTACGGTTGTATGACAAAACTCTAGTAAGATAAAACGACTTACTATTAGTTATAAGGAGCACTCCAATATAACTAATCTAACGAACAACACAAGGTTTTAGAACTTTGGACTTGAAAGATTGAATGCAACAATATGCAATGATTTGGGTTATGTTATTCTATCTCTAGAGGGTAAAATGCTCAAAATGACTGTATATGTAAATTGAAATTCGGAGGGGAAGTATATAAAGAGAATCAAAGGGTTTGGTGGCTTTTCCCTTGAAAAGTCACAACTTTTCGTATAACAAGACTTTGCACGGCCGTGTCCAATGAACCGCACGGCCGCTGCAAGGCAATATGCACGGCCGAAGTTCACGGCTCGCACGGCCGAGCGGCAAGGCAAGGCACGGTGCACGGCCGTGTCCTAGACACTTGCACGGCCGTGCGTAAGCTTCTTCACCGCTCGTCGCCCTTTAGCCACAACAAGTCCACACCAATTTTGGGACCAACCCAAAACACACTTTGACCCAATATTTAAGTTACAAATCATTTGTCATTAATTTCTCATTCACACGGAAATGTTTTTGAGACATTAAATGAGTTATATATAATCTACAACAAATGTAGATTATCATTTGTAACTAGTTCCGTTAACACATAACGAACTTTCGTTAGAAACTAGATCAACGTTAAGTTAAACTTAACTTTCCGTTATCCATTTCCAACATAGTATAGTGTAATACCAAGGTTCTAAAAAGCGCTAGGCGGATGCTAGGCGGCGGAGCCGGGCCTAGCGCCTAGGCGGGGACTAGTCGGGATTAGTCGGGACCTAGGCGGGGCTTAGAACTAGGCGTTGGAGAGGGGCCTAGGCGCCCTTAGGCGGGGTCTTTTAGAACACTGTGTAATACTATAAAATGTAGTAGTTCATATTACTATAACTCGTTTACTATAAAAATTCGACCGTTAGTTATAAGTGTTACTATAAAAATTCGACCATTATAAGTCTTACTATAAAAATTCGACCGTTATAAGACAGGGTATTCGAATTACAAGGGATTTGGACAAACAAAATTGAACTTGAATACTTCCTCTATCTCAGAATAAGGTTTCTACTTTTCTTTTTTATCTGTCTCATGGTAAAGTTTTTAATTGATTTATTTTTTAAAATGGACAATAACAGATACTCCCTCCGTCCGCTTACATGGTTCACACTTTCTATTTTGGGCGTCCATTTACATGGTTCACACTTTGTTTCTTTCCTAAAAAGGAAACCTTAAATCACTATTCTCTCCACTCATTCTCTCTCCTACATTATTTTAATACTCACAACACATTATAATTTACTATTCCCTCCACTCATTCTCTCTCCTATTTTATTTTCACACTCACAAAACTTTCAATATAATACTCTCTCCTTAATCCCTGCGCAAACAGTAAGTGTGAACCAACTATGCGGACGGAGGGAGTATTCACTTGCTACACTCACAATAATAATCCACCTATTATTCATTCCAACCAACTTTCTATATTCTCCTTTACTTTTAAGGACTTTTCTATTGTGTGCCCATGGACACATGATAAGAATTAAAAATTTTCTTGTAATGTGTGTCAAATTAATACTTGACACACATTACAAGAGAATTTTTAAAAGATTCTCTTGTAATGTGTGTCAAGTATTAATTTGACACACATTACAAGAGAATCTTTAAAAGATTTATTCAAAAATTCTCTTGTAATGTGTGTCAAGTATTAATTTGACACACATTACAAGAGAATCTTTAATCCTTATCATGTGTCCATGGGCACACAATAGAAAAGTCCTACTTTTAATAATCACAACATTCAATTTTTTTTTTAATCTCGTACAAAATCAAACTCAAAACATTATTATGGGACGGGGAGCATGATGAGAGAGGAACATATAAAACGCTAACGTATTAAATTTTTGAATAAAATTTATGAATTCAATAAAACGACAAAGTTGTGAAATCTATACCTGCAACACTAGGAGAGGAACAGCTGATATTTCCAAGGAATAATCAACCGCCGGAATGAGCTTCCGGAGCTCCAACGTCGGTGCAAAATCTCCAAAATCATCGATCACGCTGTCGGTCTCCGCCTCAACAAAGAGAACCCCTTCTCCATTGCAGTCGATTTCAATTCGACCATCTTCATCTCTCTTCAACCGCCCTCCCATTGGATAAAACGGAACAAGGATTCGGCTCAACGCGTCTTTCATCACCGCCGGATCGAAGAAGTTAGCCGACCCGTTCGGCCTGTAAAAGTAAACGCTGGGCGTATGGAAGTTAGGCACCACCAAGTCAACGTTGGAGTTCCAGAGTGATTTGATCGGCGTCTCCGCCGCTGGTTTCACCATAGTCGACTCCCTAACCTCGATCTTCATCTCTAACGAACGTCCAGTCGTTGAATCTGATTAACTGTAGTTAATTTTGTGAAATCATGTTTAGTCCGATTAGAATTTAAAGGGAATTGCAATTAATTGGTTGGTGAACAGAACATCAACCCAAATTTTCAAATTAATTAGGGTCGCCGTTTTTAACTGTAGATTAAACAAACCCCAACTTCAAATGATCTTATTCGAATTGGAAAAAAGAGAGGGAAGATTTAATACTCCCCCTTTGAAATTCAAAAATACTTTTGGAGATTGTTATTATAACAAGAGAAATATTTAAGCATAAACATAAGAGGAAAAAAATTAAAAGAAAAATGATGGTTGATATAATTTCATAAAAGGAAAGAAAGAAAGAAAGAAAGAAAGAAAGGAGAATTACCTGGGAGAAAATGCAAGAAGAGAAGACTGTGATTGGGGAAATGATGAAGAGATTGGATGAAGGATTTGGGGGTTGGATTATGAACAAATTTTGGTGATGATTTGGTTGAAGTGGGTGGAGAGACAGCTCTAAACAAAAGCAAAAGTTTCTGCCATGACCCAGTTTTCTATCCCGTTTTATATTTCGAATAATCAAATTTTAATTAAAATTATATGGAATTTGATAACGCCAAAACTTTTTGGCTCTCATACAAACAAAGGTAAATAATTGGTTTTGTACGTATTGATATTGGGTACCTAGATCACAACACAAACAATAAACACCGTTATATATAAGCTGAGATTGATTTCAGCTCACACCTTTGGGTGTAAAAGTAAGACCTTTAATTATTTAATAATTGAGATATAAAATTTAGAATGTCTTGATATTTTTGTTTGATAGTATTTAGATAATTTGACTTGTGTTGCCCAAAAGGACAAAAGGTTTGGGCTCATAAGAATTGTAAATATAATTGTTGACAAGTCATAAAAGAAATTAATGATAATAAATTTTATAATTTTTTATGAATAATTAAATTGATAAAGTATGTTTTAAATGTTACTCCCTCCTTTTCTAAAAGATTGTCATATTGTACATTTTGCAATTATTAAGGAAAAACTTTACCTTTTTGTACCTTAGTAGACTTGCACTAACATTCATGCCTAAGGCTCTGTTTGTTTCGACGTAAAACATTTTCCGAAAAACGTTTTCTGAAAAATGTTTTCCTGTAAAATGTTTTCCTGTAAAATGTTTTAAGGAGGTAGAGCGTAAAATGTTTTACGGAGGAATGGTGTAAAATGTTTTCGGGTGTTTGATAAAATGACTCATATTTCACAAGGTGGCCTACCCCACCCCCCACCCACCCACCCCCCAATTTTTTTTTTTTGTAATCGCCCCACCCACCCCCCACCCCCACCCCCACCCCACCCCCCCAAATTTTTTTTTTGTAATCGCCCCACCCACCCTCCCCCAAATTTTTTTTTTTTGTAACCGCCCCACCCACCCCCTGCCTACCCCCCCCCACCCACCCCCCCCCCAAAAAAAAAAAAAAATTTTGTAATCAGCCCCACCCACTCCTGTCTACCCCACTTCACCCACCCCCACCCAAAAAAAAAAATTTTTTTGTAAGCCACCCACTCCACCTCCCACCACCCCCCCCCAAAAAAATATTTTTTGTAATCACTTACCCACCCCCCAAAAAAAAAATTTGGGGGGTGGGGGGTGGATGGGGGGGTAGGGTAGGCAAGGGGTGGGAGGGGCGATTAACAAAAAAAAAAAAAAAAAATTTTTTTGGGGGTGGGGTGGGGCGTGGGCACCAAAAAAAAAAAATTTTTTTGGGGGATGGGTGGGGGGTGAGGTAGGCAGGGGGTGGGGGTGGGGGTGGGGTGGGTGGGGCGGTTAAAGAAAATAAAAAAAAATAAAAATTTTGGGGGTGGGGTGGGGTGGGTGGGGGGCAGTTAAATTTTTTTTTTAATTATTATTATTATGTTCTATCGGGCGTAATATGAGTTGTACATTAAGGCCTCCATTTTTCGAAAAATGTATTACTTAGGACAAGGTCAGTAGGTCGTTTTACTTAGAAAGAGCGTAAAATGTTTTCCGAAAAACGATTTACTTGGGCAACCAAACAGCGAAAAACGAGTTATTTTCTGGAAAACATTTCCGGGGGCTAACCAAACGGCGTAAATCGAGTTATTTTTCGGAAAACGTTTTTCGAAAAATATTTTACGGCGAAACAAATGGAGCCTAAGTTTAAAAATGAGACACTTTTTGGGACAAGTCAAAATGACAAATGAGACAATCTTTCAGGAACGGAGGAAGTAAATAAAAGTGAAATTAATTAATTGTTGGGATGTTATAAATATGAAAAATGGAGTTAGTGAGTCACCTACCGCGGCCAGAAAGAGAAAGGGACGACGGACGTATTTTTCAGGAGTAGAGAAAATAAAAAAGGTTTGGCGGAAAGGGAAGGATAATTAGAAAGTTGGTGAAGAGAAAAGAAGACAGGGGGTTGGTGTGGTACAGGTGGGACTAATTGCACCAATCACTTATCCCTCTATCCGGGTCCCACGATTTCTTGGTTGGTGAAGTGCTGTGGTTATCTGACACGTGTGCAGACCTTACCAGGAAAGAACCCTTTAATGCACTTGTTGGTTATTTCATACTCCCTCCACCTTACTATACAAATATTCATGTCTCATTTTTTATTTTCATTAATAATAGTAAATGTTGCATTTTCAAATAAAAAATAATAATTTTATGTATTTTAATCATTGTTCATGTAATATATAAACTACTAAAACATATTTCTTTAAATATTGATAAGTCAATTACAAACTTTGTTCCGAAACAAAGTGAATAATCCCTCCGTTCCGCTAAAATTGTTACATTCATGTTGAAGCACGTAAATTAAGAAAGGAGAATAATGAGTGGTTGTGAGGAAGAGAGAGAATGAGTGGAGAATTATAAAAATAATAAAAAGTTTTCTTTTTTGATAATGTTGCAACTTAAGTGAAATGCCGAAAATGACAAAATGTTGCAACCTTAGCGGAACGGAGGGAGTATTAAATAAATGTCATGTTTTACTTAGAAAAATGTTTTAGTGCAATATATTTATCATTAGCTAAGTAATACTTCCTCAGTCCCAGGAATTCTTCACCATTTTTGGTTTGGCATGCAAATTAATAAAATAGGTGGGAAGAAAAAATGTTGTGAGTATAATTTGAAAATAGGAGAAAGAATTAGTGGAGAAAATAGTAAATTTAAAAAGTGTTGTGAATGTAATAGTGAATTAGGAGATAGAATGAGTGGAGGAAATAGTGAGTGGGTATAATAGAATATTAATAAAACTTTTCTATTTTAGGAAATGTGAAACTTCAAACGGAATGCCATTTTGGATAAAAGGTAAAGGATTTCTTGGGACGGAGGGAGTATACTCTTTTTTGTTTAGAATAGATTTTGTTTTGAAAATTAAAATTTGATTCACAATACTTATCATTTTGGCCCAAAGCCCTTATGTCATAATTTCATCCCACACAAAACTTGTTTCATTGTATCGATTGTACTTTTTAAGTAAAATAATACATAATAGATAAACAATTAATAAGAATATTTTTGGTAGTTACTTTAAAACTGCAGTAATATTGAACTTCTTTAAAATAATAATGTGAAAATCTTCAAAACGACATATATTTTAAATCAAAAAAATTACAAACTAGCAAAACAACTTGCTTAAAAAGATTGACAAATTGTTAAAAAAAAAAGGATTGACTAGTCAAAATTGTTATTCATTGTGGGACAAAAAGAGTAATTCTTTATTTATAAAAAGGTATTTTGAGTAATAAATTTAAATAAATTTAATAATTTCAATAAAAAATTAAAACTTGTTATTTATATACCATAAATATTATCAATAACAATTTTGTATATGTATATTGAAATAATTATTTTAGTCTAAAATTATTGATCAAAATATCATTATATTAAAAAAATCTTTTTGAGATAGAGGAGTATAATATAATATGTGGATGTGGATGTGGATGTGGATGTGGATGTGGAGAATAAACAAAAAATTAAAATATCTACTATACTCCCTCCGTCCCGAGAACTTTACCCCTTTACTATCGAGAACGGAAAATAAGAAATAATGTTATTAAAGTATGTGTTGTGAGTGGGAGGAGAGAGAATGAGTGGAGAGAATAGTAAATTTGAAAAGTGTTGTGAGTGGGAGGAGAGAGAATGAGTGGAGCATAGCAATTTTTTTCCTTTTTAGGAAAGTCTATGGCTTTTAAAGCTGACGTCCAAAATAGTAAAAGGGGTAATGTTTTATGGGACAGAGGGAGTATATAATAGCAAAAGTTTTTCAAACTCCTAGAAAACTCCAAGTGGCACAATATCATTGGCCAATCTTTTCATCATCCACCAATCACAATCATCCATTTGAAATTCAATTAGTAACTTTTAAAATTTATAGGGGTTGATTTTATACAATAAATTAGTTAAAAATGAAAACGGATTGAAGCACAAATAATTGTCTTACAAAAAGAGCAAAAGCAAAATGAAAAAAACTTTAATAATTAAGAAAGAAAAAAATCTAATGCTCAAAAGAAAATCAATATCAATATAAAAACATATGAAAAAAATAAAATGCAAATAAAAAACGAAAATTAAAATTATAATAATTAAAAAGTGAAAGAAACATTCACAAACATAAAAGAAATAGAAAAAAGCAAGAATCTATAGTATAAATGAGGGATTGTCCTTGCTACAGTTGTTTGAACAGTAGCAAGTGTCAAAATTTTCATTTTGCCCTCATACATTTGTCCCTTTCCCATTTTGCCCTTAAATTTATTTATTTTAAAATTAAAGAAAAAAAAGTGTCCTCGGACACGGGCTTAATTAAAAAAAAAAAAATAACGTGTCCTCGGACACGGGCTTATTCTAGTCTACTATATATAATAGCAAAAAAATTTCAAGCTCCTAGAAAAATTCCAAGTGGCACAATATCATTGGCCAATCTTTCCATCATCCACCAATCACAATCATCCATTTGAAATTCAATTAGTAACTTTTAAAATTTATAGGGGTTGATTTTATACAATAAATTAGTTAAAAATGAAAACGGATTGAAGCACAAATAATTGTCTTACAAAAAGAGCAAAAGCAAAATGAAAAAAACTTTAATAATTAAGAAAGAAAAAAATCTAATGCTCAAAAGAAAATCAATATCAATATAAAAACATATGAAAAAATAAAATGCAAATAAAAAACGAAAATTAAAATTCTAATAATTAAAAAGTGAAAGAAACATTCACAATTATAAAAGAAATAGAAAAAAACAAGAATCTATAGTATAAATGAGGGATTGTCCTTGCTACAGTTGTTTGAACAGTAGCAAGTGTCAAAATTTTCATTTTGCCCTCATACATTTGTCCCTTTCCCATTTTGCCCTTAAATTTTTTTTTTTAAATTAAAGAAAAAAAAAAGTGTCCTCGGACACGGGCTTAATTAAAAAAAAAAACGTGTCCTCGAACACGAGCTTATTCTAGTCTACTATATATAATAGCAAAAAAAATTCAAGCTCCTAGAAAAACTCCAAGTGGCACAATATCATTGGCCAATCTTTTCATCATCCACCAATCATAATCATCCATTTGAAATTCAATTAGTAACTTATAAAATTTATAGGGGTTGATTCTATACAATAAATTAGTTAAAAATGAAAATGGATTGAAGCACAAATAATTGTCTTACAAAAAGAGAAAAAGCAAAATGAATTTTTTTTTAATAATTAAGAAAGAAAAAAATCTAATGCACAAAAGAAAATCAATATTAAAATAAAAACATACGAAAAAATAAAATACAAATTAAAAACGAAAATAAAAATTCTAATAGTTTAAAAGTGAAAGAAACATTCACAAACATAAAAGAAATAGAAAAAAGCAAGAAATAAAATAAAGACGAAAATTTATAAAATAAAAGTTAAAATTAAAATTAAAATCAAAAGAGAAAGCAAAATAATAAGCACAAACATAAATATAAAAAACAAATCCTAATCAAAATAAGCCAAAAGAGATTATAAAGAAGTCACTCACAAAATCGAAAAAAAAAAAAAGTTTGTGAATTTACTATATATAATAGCAAAAGTTTTTCAAGCTCCTAGAAAA
>JAFEMH010007071.1:77500-102806 GCA_022495995.1 Adenophora triphylla var. japonica
TTATCCTCCGTCGGGGACCGATGGATTACTCACTAGTTTACTATAATGGTGAAAGGATAGATGTTCTACATAATAACTTAATAATGATGTTACTTATATAGAAAAAATAAAAAAACTATTGATTGAGCTTCTACCATTTTGGATTAAGAGTTGTTATATAGACCCGTAAATTGTTGAGTATACCATATTACTAAATCTATACTATAGTATTTTAAATCAGGTGAAAAGACTTTTGGGTGTGTCATGCCGTGCGTTTTAGGATTTTTTTTGAATTTGCATGCTTCCAAGTGAGATGATTTTTTCAAATTCTTGCGACGCTTCGAATTCGACGTTTTAGTTTATAACTTTCATCGATAAGTATAGGTATACAAATGGATAAATATGATAAAATAATATTATATATCTAAGTAAATAGAAATGTATACCTTAGAATATTATATACAATAAATAGTTATTTGGTTATGCAATTGACTAAATTATTTGGTCATTTAGTAAAGTACATGTATTATTTAGTTAGAATGGTATATGTACCAATTAAATAGAAGTTATAATTTAGATATGAAAATGTATGAATATACATAAAATAATTAAGATCAACGATAAATTCAAATTCAATAGGTACGTAAAAAATTGATTAATAATGTGAAATGTATATATTCATGAATTCATAAATGAAAATTATAGTTTATAATCATTTTCATCTTTTCTCTCTCTATATATATAGTATTAAGATAAATATTATAGAATAAGTCATATAGCTAATAGAGGTGTCAAGTTGAAGCATAATTGTAACAACCCCAACCCTAGGCACTAATTTAGCATCATATTATATGCTTTTAATATTATTGTTAATATTGTGTGTTCATTTTATGTCCTTAATTTCTTAATATTAGGATGAAATGATTGGGAACTAAAATAATGTTCTAGAGGGAAATATAAAAATAGAAAATAAATAAAGTGTGAAAGGAGAATAAAGTATGTGGGATAAAGTATTTGAGTAGGATGAAATGGTTTGGAAGACTTAGTTATTTTCTTGTGAAAGCCTTGGAATATTAGTGGTGGGGGGCCATCCCTTAAAATCCTCTCCTTTCCCCACTTAGTCAAGACTACCCATGCTTTCCCTCATTCTTCTCATACTTTCTTTATCATTCTTATACTCCATCCTCCTCCTTCTTCTCCTTCATTTTCTTTTACAATCCTCCATGGAAGCTACAATATATGAAAGCCTTACTTTCCAAGATCCTACCAAGTTCAATCCTTCTTCATTTTTCAATCCTAAGTACTTTTGTAATCGGAGTATCTAGGAGAGTTCATCAAGCTAAAGAAATCCATAATCCATCTCCTAGTCTAAGGTGAGTTATTATGAACCTTCTCTTCTCTAAATGTTCATGAGATATTTATTGTTGTTATTGTTGTTATAATACTTATTGGATGCTTTGGAAACTTTCTTGAAATAGAGAAATTGGTTAAGGTAATATGAAAATGTTGTGTTCTTGGAAATGAAAGAATGGAAGAAACGGGTGGAGTTAGATTTAGAGAATGAAAACTTGAAATGGGTTAGTTAAATGGGTGAAGTTAGTTTTAAAGGAATTAACTTGAAATGTGTTGGATAAGGGGTTGGAAATCTTGTGGAAATAATCTAGGTTTATGTTATTTTGGGTTTAATTAAATTAAGAAGTTAGACTTGAAATGTGATAGTGAAATGAGTAGAGATTCAAGGGGTAAATGATATAAGATTAAATCATTTTGGGTTACATGATTTAGTATGAGAGTTATGTGGTTAGGAAACCTTCTAAGTTCACCAAATTGGAGCATGCTTGGGTTTAGATGGATTCAACCGAAATACGGAAAATTCGCCTCGTGGGCGGTCGCCCGTAGGAGGCTGGGCGGTCGCCCATGACCACAGAAAATGCCCGTCATATTACCCTTGCTTGGGCGGTCGCCCATACCCCTTTGGTCGGTCACCCATGTCGACAGAATTGTTGTCCAGTTTCCTTTTCCTGCTGAATTCTCACTAGCAAACTCCGGGCATGAGACTTAACCAATTTAAAGTAGTGGAACCTAACCTTTTCGGAATATGAATTTAATCCTTTTAACCTAGGTTAAAGTAGATTACTTGGGTCACTTAATGACACCTTAAATGGGTTAAATTGGAACTAAGGAAGCACTTTAAATCCGGCTCAGGAATTGTTTGACAATCTTGTTTGACCACTTATCAAATGTGACTTTCCCTTAGTAAATTGAACTTGGACCTTCTTAGAGGCCATGTATTGTGATATATTGATTATGTAGGGTTGGTTAATGACACCTTATTACCTTACTTGATTTCATATTCATTGATGGTTATATGCATAATGTATTAATTAAATGTTGCACTATGATATTGGTTGAACATGAGTATATTTTACCATGTTGCTATGTTGTTTATCCCCTTTGTGGATTATAGTTCAAGTATCTATTATGTGCTTGATCGTGTTTATATTTTTATGTGATTGGGGGTATAATGGAATTCAATCAATTATTGATTTGTTCTCTAAGTGATTGAAGGTCCATCATGCACCTGTGACCTCTCCCCCTCTGCGGCCACAGATCGGGGTTATAGCATACGTATTGAGCCGAAAGCCTTACGTGAGTTGCTACTATCTTATTTGGTTCCTTGAAAAACGGGTCTTATAAGATGTGAATATGCCTAAGCGATTCACGGGGAGATGAGTTATAATCATAAGCTTGTCTCGGTTATATGATATTGGTTACGGTGGATATGCATTCACATAAATAGTGGAGTATTATGCCCACAGTGATACGACTTATGATTCAGACGGGAAAGGTAAACAAAGGTAACGGAAGGTGTTTACTGTCTTACCAATATGTGAGATGTACCTTGTTATGTGTTGCATCTTACCTGGCATATTGCTGCATTCATAATAGCTTGCTGAGATTTATTCTCACCCCTCTCCCTTTAATGTTTTTAGATTCCGAGACAGGCGGACCGGCCAAGTAAGGGCGGTGAGGAGTTTGGAAGTGATTTTGGGAATTGTCGGGGTATGAATAGGTTGGCATAGAAAGTATATTTTGGGTATAATATATTTATGGAGTTGTATTTATAAACCTTAATTTTATGTTATAACCGATGTCCTTTTGTAACTAAAACAGTTTCTTACTTTCAAAGTTGGTCAACTCTTTCTCCATTGTGGAAAGGTGTAGTTAGTTTGAAATGGTTATGACAATTATGTTTATATTTGAAAGTTAAATCAAAGTTTTAAAAGTTAAGGAAATTTGGGTTAGTTTCGAGGACGCTCGGCTCGGGACACGTGTAGGTTCCGGGTCGGGGTCCTCACGGTTGGTATCGAGCTCGGTTAGAGTTCTCGGGTAGAGTCTAGGCGAGTGAGAGTGTGTGATAAGCGACGTCGAGGGTTTAATGCAGAATTTGTTCAATGACGTAAAATGATAATGACCAACCAAGGAATTAAGGAAATGTGAGCAATATGGAGAGATAGATTCCTCTACAATCATTTGAGGTATATTACCTGTTCTCCTAATTGGGGATCATACTTTTCTAAATTCCTGTTCATGTTGTTCTCATGTGGCATTATATTTCGCTTTATTTGCATAAATGGTCTAAGAGTTGCCTTATGTACTGGAGGTTCTACTCTTACGGGAGAGTACCTCGAATCATTCTTGATTATCATGATAATTGTGATTAAGGGGGCATGGATTGCCGGTGGATGTGGTAGAGATACCAATCCGTGAATTATTGTCATATTGACCTGAACTATTTGAGTAGTTGTTGTGTTTGGGGAGGACTGTCGCAAAAAACAAGTCTCCTTATCTATGTTTGATTTACCTCCGTGTGTAGTTGAGGCGGATAAGTTATCTATTGATATTATGTCATATATGCGTAAATCTCGAAAGTATGGCCTAAAGAATGTGAAGGTTATTTGGGTTATGTGTTATAATTGATTAAAAGACACTTGAATTCTCTCATGTATCGGTGGTAATTGAATTGGTGAGCTCTTAGTTGAGGTTAGGTATATGGCCTAATTTAGAGTGGTTTATGGTTGTATATCTTGCATGAGTATTTATACATTGGTGTCTCATGGTGGAGACTAGATATATGAGACTAGTGATAGTCTAAGTGGGATTATATGGGTTATAAAATATCGCGAGTACGAGATCTTATGGAACTGATATATCTTTGCCTTATATGCTATAAGTATATTCTCTAATGAGAGATTGATCATATTCTTTCTACTAATTTGAATAAGAAATCAGATATTCTTGTAGGTGATATCACTCTATAAGTTGACTAAGTGGTGTTTTCCATGTGAGTTTCAAAATAGGTTTTCATCAGGTATCATACCAGGATATTGAGGCTTTGAGTTGCTATAAGGTACTATTTTGGTATTCGAATTCCTAGATAGAGGACACTAATTGGGATAATGAAATTGATGACTCAACTTGGGAAATTATTTGATAAAGAAGATAATTAGCTTAGCGATTCTCCGTAAGGATAAATTAGTACTATATTTAGAAAAAATGATACTTGGTGGTTATTTATAGATTAGAGAGATCTCAAATAGGTAACTGTGAAGAATAAGTATTCATTATCCCTTGTTGATGATTTGTATGACTGATTTTAGAAACTAGTAGAATACTCAATGGTTATTAGTGGAAGTGTTACAATTACAGTGAATAATTGCTTTAAGGATATACTTAAGACAACCTTTGTATCTAGTATGAACGTTTTGATTTATGGGTGTGTATTAGTTATGGAGAGGTAAATAGGGTAAATGTGAAGAAGTATAATAGATATAGTTATTGGTGACTTAAAGGATCAACTTCAGGAATTGGTAATATATATGGTTTGTTTTGAGAAATGATTATCATTAGTTGAGAAAATAAAATAAGAATGAATCTTATTGGAAGAAAGGATACTTTAGGATGATTTCACCCTATAGGTCGACTTAGTTGCGTGACTCATATGAGGGATTAGTGTGATGCTTGGGAGGTATTGGCGTTATGCGGATTTTGAGTTTGTTGATGGTTATCGAGAGGTAAGTTAGTTTACACTGTTAATGTTAAATCGCAATTTGGGGATGATTGATCTATGTGAGTTCCAATTAGATTTTCTTATTAGGAAATCATGGTAATTGATCGGAAACTTGAGGTATGCAATACGTTGTTACTAAGTGCAATATCAATATCAAAGGTAGGGAATAGATGACTCAAATTAAGTAAAAGTGTTGAATATTCAACTTGAGGAATTATTGAATTGAGGATGCTTTACCAAGTTTATAATCTTAATGAATGTTTTAGTGTTACTTATCGGAGATAGTAATAGTATTACGAGATTGTGTTTTCTTATAGAGAATTTAACTAAGTAGAAATATTATGAGTGATGGCCACACTATAAATAGAAGTCAAACAAGAATATTATGTTAAGATTGTTTAAAATGTGCTTTATAACTTTGGATTGTATATTGAACTTCGGTATGAGCAATTGTGCCATTCGGGGATAGTTGATTTAATAAGGTCAGTAAACCGTTTTCATGTACATTAAAATCTGTGAGTAATTTAACTATCTACCACTGGTATGGGACGGTTGTAGATAATTAAATCACTCGAGTTATTTTGTTAGCTTATCAATCTTTTGAAAATCTCTTAAAATTGTGAGTGGTTTAGTTAATTAAAAGCTGTATGGGACAGTTTTAAATAAATAAACCATTCGAGTCTCACGGGATCTCTTTTCATCTATCCTTGGAATTCTGAAAGATGTTGTAAATTTTAGAAAGACTTGGTATTCTAAAGTTATAAATTGTAAAGAAACAAGTGGAAAGGCAACCTAGTTCCCCTATAATGATTGATTGTATTAAAGTTTCGATCCGAGAAATGACTTGATAAATTGTGGGGTTATTAATGTGACGGTCGCAGTAGACTTGGTTTTTGGATTGGAGTTGGATCGGCTCCATTGTGGGCGGCCAACCATTTAATTTGAATATTGATCTGTCACTGGACCTGAACATAATTGGAACATTGAATCGTGATATATAGTTGACCAGTATTCCGTTCGTGGAATCAGGATCTTATTAGCATGTCCATATTTATTATTTCATGGGCAATTGTTTAATGTTGTATTATGAGAACTGCGGATAAGATAGTTGAACTAACTCGTTTCAAGTGAGTCAAGACATAAGGTGGCTTGATCACAAATGTGAAAATAGAATTTTGACGTTGGAAGATTTATTAGAACATTTAGAGATTCTAGATTGAACTTGAGAGTATTATCATGATGGATTTGGTGATTGAGCACTTTAGAAGTGAAAAAAAAAAAAAAGGGTATGTTGTTTTGTTTATAGAAAGTCGATTTGTAGTTCCTACTCATTATATAGGAATATAGTGATGAGATTCTTTGATCAAGTCCTCATATATGTTAGGAAATAGTTTGATTGTATCAATCCCATAGTATTGAATGGATTGGATAGACATCTTTTGGGAAGATCATTTTGGAATGTAGGAATGCTATTGAGTTTAACTTTGTGAAAAATTGAGGAATCATTACTTATTATTAAAGATATGCTACAGGCATGTACAATGGATTTTAGTGGTCGATAGGACGTGTGATTACCAGTGGTTGGGTGCGTATAATAGCAGTTATCATTCTAACATTGAGATAAAACCGTATGAGGCGTTGTTCGGGAAGAAAATATCGATCTCTAATTTGTTGGGGTGAGGTTAGAGAAGCAAGGCCTAAGGTAGATTGACGCCAAAATTTGTTAAGCCATTTAAAGTTTTAGAAAGGGTTGGTGATTTGACTTACAGACTGACTTGGAGCAGCTTATAGATTATTTAAAGTTTTAAATGCAGTATTGTAATGTATTTGGTGACATAAGTTGTAATACTTTTATTTATTTATATTTTTATTGAGGTCGTGAAAATTCGGGTTAGAGATATTTGTATGGTATTCTTGGAACATTAAGTTGTAATATCGTATTATTAATGAAATTAGAAACCTTGGAAAAGAATCATAGCAATGAAGAAATTAATTGGGAATTGGAGTCTGAAGCATACATAAGTAACCAAGGAGGGTTGAACTTGTAGGTAAGTGACAGTCAAATTCGGGACGAATTTTCTTTAAGGGGGAGTGAGTGTAACGACCCCAACCCTAGGCACTAATTTAGCATCATATTATATGCTTTTAATATTATTGTTAATATTATGTGTTCATTTTATGTCCTTAATTTCTTAATATTAGGATGAAATGATTGGGAACTAAAATAATGTTCTAGAGGGAAATATAAAAATAGAAAATAAATAAAGTGTGAAAGGAGAATAAAGTATGTGGGATAAAGTATTTGAGTAGGATGAAATGGTTTGGAAGACTTAGTTATTTTCTTGTGAAAGCCTTGGAATATTAGTGGTGGGGGGCCATCCCTTAAAATCCTCTCCTTTCCCCACTTAGTCAAGACTACCCATGCTTTCCCTCATTCTTCTCATACTTCCTTTATCATTCTTATACTCCATCCTCCTCCTTCTTCTCCTTCATTTTCTTTTACAATCCTCCATGGAAGCTACAATATATGAAAGCCTTACTTTCCAAGATCCTACCAAGTTCAATCCTTCTTCATTTTTCAATCCGGAAGTACTTTTGTAATCGGAGTATCTAGGAGAGTTCATCAAGCTAAAGAAATCCATAATCCATCTCCTAGTCTAAGGTGAGTTATTATGAACCTTCTCTTCTCTAAATGTTCATGAGATATTTATTGTTGTTATTGTTGTTATAATACTTATTGGATGCTTTGGAAACTTTCTTGAAATAGAGAAATTGGTTAAGGTAATATGAAAATGTTGTGTTCTTGGAAATGAAAGAATGGAAGAAACGGGTGGAGTTAGATTTAGAGAATGAAAACTTGAAATGGGTTAGTTAAATGGGTGAAGTTAGTTTTAAAGGAATTAACTTGAAATGTGTTGGATAAGGGGTTGGAAATCTTGTGGAAATAATCTAGGTTTATGTTATTTTGGGTTTAATTAAATTAAGAAGTTAGACTTGAAATGTGATAGTGAAATGAGTAGAGATTCAAGGGGTAAATGATATAAGATTAAATCATTTTGGGTTACATGATTTAGTATGAGAGTTATGTGGTTAGGAAACCTTCTAAGTTCACCAAATTGGAGCATGCTTGGGTTTAGATGGATTCAACTGAAATCTGGAAAATTCGCCTCATGGGCGGTCGCCCATGGGAGCTGGGCGGTCGCCCATGACCACAGAAAATGCCCGTCATATTACCCTTGCTTGGGCGGTCGCCCATACCCCTTTGGGCGGCCACCCATGTCGACAGAATTGTTGTCCAGTTTCCTTTTCCTGCTGAATTCTCACTAGCAAACTCCGGGCATGAGACTTAACCAATTTAAAGTAGTGGAACCTAACCTTTCCGGAATATGAATTTAATCCTTTTAACCTAGGTTAAAGTAGATTACTTGGGTCACTTAATGACACCTTAAATGGGTTAAATTGGAACTAAGGAAGCACTTTAAATCCGGTTCAGGAATTGTTTGACAATCTTGTTTGACCACTTATCAAATGTGACTTTCCCTTAGTAAATTGAACTTGGACCTTCTTAGAGGCCATGTATTGTGATATATTGATTATGTAGGGTTGGTTAATGACACCTTATTACCTTACTTGATTTCATATTCATTGATGGTTATATGCATAATGTATTAATTAAATGTTGCACTATGATATTGGTTGAACATGAGTATATTTTACCATGTTGCTATGTTGTTTATCCCCTTTGTGGATTATAGTTCAAGTATCTATTATGTGCTTGATCGTGTTTATATTTTATGTGATTGGGGGGTATAATGGAATTCAATCAATTATTGATTTGTTCTCTAAGTGATTGAAGGTCCATCATACCTGTGACCTCTCCCCTCTCGCGGCCACATGATCGGGTTATAGCATCTGTATTGAGCCGAAAGCCTTACAGAGTTGCTACTATCTTATTTGGTTCCTTGAAAAACGGGTCTTATAAGATGTGAATATGCCTAAGCAGTTCACAGGAGATGAGTTATAATCATAACTGTCTCGGTTATATGATATTGGTTCTGGTGGATATGCATTCACAGAAATAGTGGAGTATTATGCCCACAGTGATACGACTTATGATTCAGACGGGAAAGGTAAACAAAGGTAACGGAAGGTGTTTACTGTCTTACCAATATGTGAGATGTACCTTGTTATGTGTTGCATCTTACCTGGCATATTGCTGCATTCATAATAGCTTGCTGAGATTTATTCTCACCCCTCTCCCTTTAATGTTTTTAGATTCCGAGACAGGCGGACCGGCCAAGTAAGGGCGGTGAGGAGTTTGGAAGTGATTTTGGGAATTGTCGGGGTATGAATAGGTTGGCATAGAAAGTATATTTTGGGTATAATATATTTATGGAGTTGTATTTATAAACCTTAATTTTATGTTATAACCGATGTCCTTTTGTAACTAAAACAGTTTCTTACTTTCAAAGTTGGTCAACTCTTTCTCCATTGTGGAAAGGTGTAGTTAGTTTGAAATGGTTATGGCAATTATGTTTATATTTGAAAGTTAAATCAAAGTTTTAAAAGTTAAGGAAATTTGGGTTAGTTTGAGGACGCTCCAGCTCGGGACACGTGTAGGTTCCGGGTCGGGGTCCTCACAATAATATACTTAAGAATTGAAAAATCACACAAGATAAAAAATGTGTATCTTGATTAATTTTGTGAATGAATACTTTTTACAATTTTTTAATTTTAATAATATTTTTTTGCATCTTACTTTTATTTAGTTTTCTTTGATTTTTGTTTGTTATATTGATTTTTAGTTTTATTTGTGATTTTTTTTCTCAAATAATTTTATTTTTTAAATCTATTTTTCAAAATAACGTACTTTTGAAACTATTTCCCAAAATGATCACCGATGAAGCAAAAAATGAGCGGTACCGGGGGTACCTGATCAGTCGGGAACGCGGCGTTGAATTCCTGGACGAACGACGAACGGATCTGCAAAACAAACACCGTTAGGGCGCGGGGAGTTACCCCCGCGCATACCCTCCGGCATGAGAATAAGCATCTGTATATGGAGATGATATAAACCGGGAGGGAAGACGTATTATAGTATTGAGAGGGTGTTTTAATGTACCTTTGTGTGAGGGATTTGACCCTAATTTATAGCTTTCAAGTGGTGTGTCCTCCAAGAATAGGAGTTCCATTGTTGACTTGTATTAGGAGAGTGAATCTCCATCTAATTTAGGTTTCTTAGCCCGCTAGGAGTCCGCTCCAAAAAAGACTTCTTGAGTGAGAATAAATCCCTATTGGATTAAGATTCTGTGTGCTAATTGATTTCCTTATTTTTAGGGGTATTTAATAGGGGGAGAATTATATTCCGTTCAGTGGCCCCCGACTTTCTAGCTCGGCCATGTCGATGACGAGGAGAAAGTGAGCTCTACCTCGGTTTATAAGAATACGAACAGGCGTCACGTGACAAGACAAGTGTCGCTTCAGTTGTCCGCTGGTTCAAGAATGAAATGATGACGCGGATGCTGGGGTGCCGGCCGAGGAGACTAATGTCGAGGAGAAAGCTCAAACCCAACAAGTCATCATCCCGGATCCTGATGATGAGGCGGATGCCGAGGCGCAGGCCGAGGGGACCAATGTCGAGGAGAAAGCTCAAACCCAACAGGTCACCATCCCGAATCCTTGCACGAAGTACTTCCTTGTCTTCATTTATTGCTTTAGTATAAACTGCTTTGCTTATTTGATTTGCTTTGCTTGAATGCCAGTATAAACTTTTGGGAAGCCGAGGAAAATCATCTCGTACTTCAACGCAATTTTTTCCGTTTGGCATTGGTCCGAGGGATGTTCCTCGTCATGACACTTAGGCTATACTTCTTTTATCTACCTATGCTGAGGAAGATGACTCACACATAAGTCGTAGATGTTTTGTCGATAAGGTCAGTGAGCCGGGGGGTTTTCTCGTCATGACGCTTAGGCGATGTTTTGCCGATAAGGTCGATGAGCCGGGGGGTTTCCTCGTCATGACGCTTAGGCGATGTGTTTTCCGATAAGGTTGATGAGCCGGGGGGTTTCCTCGTCATGACGCTTTAGGCGATGTTTTGCCGATAAGGTCGATGAGCCGGGGGGTTTCCTCGTCATGATGCTTTAGGCGATGTTTTGCCGATAAGGTCGATGAGCCGGGGGGTTTCCTCGTCATGACCCTTAGGCGATGTTTTTCCGATAAGGTCGATGATCCGGGGGGGTTTCCTCGTCATGACTCTAAGGCTATCCTTCTTTTATCTATCTATGTCGAGGAAGGAGCTCCACGCTTTTTGTCTTGCTAGTTCGTCTACGTCCTGCAATTCTCCTTGTCTCAAGACAAGGTCTGGCCGCTGACGAGATGAGGGGCTATATCTGGAACGAACAGAACTGTGTCATTTGTAATGCCCCGAGCCCGAAGACCGGGTCGGAACGCTATCAGATTTGACGGACTATCCCCACAAACCACCACAAGTCTTTCCAGCACGTGTTGTCCTCACTGAGAAACTTCCCAGTGGGTCACCCATCCTAGAATTTCCCCAGGTCAAGCACGCTTAACCTTGGAGTCCTTATAGGATGAGCTTCCGAAAAGAAGATGCATCTTGGTGATATGAGTAGCACTAATCAAATCATATCAAACATATCGTGCACACATTTTTGGGGGCGCCACAATCTCCCCACTTAGGATCCTTGCCGTCCCCGTGAGGCCTACTTGGAAACCCAGGCACAGTGTGGATCCAAGAGGGGCTCGTACGGATTCAAGAGGTGACTCCCACCGACTCCGCGGTGTGCACTTTGTTCCGCACGCACTTTGCTCCACACTTCCGGCCGGGTCCCGCCCGATACCATTTGTAACGCCCGAGCCCGAAGACCGGGTCGAAACGCTATCAGATTTGACGGACTATCCCCACAAACCACCACAAGTCTTTCCAGCACGTGTTGTCCTCACTTACGTGCTCACTGAGAAACTTCCCAGTGGGTCACCCATCCTAGAATTTCCCCAGGTCAAGCATGCTTAACCTTGGAGTCCTTATAGGATGAGCTTCCGAAAAGAAGATGCATCTTGGTGATATGAGTAGCACTAATCAAATCATATCAAACATATCAGGCACACACATTTTTGGGGGCGCCACAATTGTGAGGACCCCGACCCGGAACCTACACGTGTCCCAGGCTGGAGCGTCCTCAAACTAACCCAAATTTCAATAACTTTTAAAACCTTTATTTAACTTTCAAAAATAATTACAATTGTTATAACCATTTCAAATTAAATCTACACCTTTTCACCATGGAGAAATAGTTGACTAACTTAGAAAGTAAGAAACTATTTTAGTTACAAAAAGGCATCGATTATAACATAAAATGAAGATTTAATAATACAATTTCGCAAATGACTTATACCAAAGTACACTTTCTATACCAACCAAATCATACCCCGACAATTCCCAAAATATAACTTCCAAACTCCTCACCGCCCTTACTTGGCCGGTCCATCTGTCTCGGAATCTAAAAACAGTAAAGGGAGATGGGTGAGAATAAATCTCAAAGAAGCTATTATGAATGCAAAGAATATGCCATATAAGATGCAACACATAACAAATTGCATACACACATTGGAAAAGCTGTAAACACCTTCCATTACCTTGATTTACCTTTTCCCGTCTGAATCATGAGTCGTACCATTGTGGAAGTAAATACTCCACTTATTCTGTGAATGCATATCCACCAGAATCAATATCATAAAATCGAGATAGTTATGATTATAACTCATCTCCTGTGAACTGCTTAGGCATTATTCACAAACAAATCATACAACTGAGATAGTTATCGTCATAACTCATCTCTTATGAACTGCTTAGGCAATATTCATAAACAACCCCCGAACAACCGAGATAGTTATTGTCATAACTCATCTCCTGTGAACTGCTTAAGCAATATTCACCAGAAACAAACCCTCCAACAACCGGTATACCAAAGTCCAGCACATATCATAAACTTGCAATATAAATCCACACTTGGGATAACAATATAACCATAAGATAAATAAATCCACACTTGGGATAATAATATAACCATAAGATAAATAAATCCACACTTGGGATAATAATATAACCATAAGATAAATAAATTCACACTTGGGATAATATAATAACATGCTAAATAATCCACAAAAGGGGATAAGCAATATAACAACATATCATAAACAATTCCTACGTAGTCATTACACAACTTCGGATAACCTCAATAAGAGTTCATGATCTACCTCCCAAGTTTGAACTACATTGGTGAAGTACGAATCAAGCTTAATAACCAATTTCCGGATAATATTCTATATTACAAGGTCTTTATAGGAATTCATGTTAAATTTATCAAGTTGGGGTTACATTGATAAAGCTAAATAAGATTACCAACAATTTCTGATTCAGACTTAACGTGCTTCCGTAGTTCCATAGTAACCCAATTAAGGTGTCATTAAGTGATACAATTGTTCTAAGTATAACCTAGGTTAAAAGGATTAATTCATATCCGAAAAGGTTAGATTCCAAACTTTATTTTGGTTAAGGATCATACTAGGAGGTTACTAGTGAAAATTCAGCGAAACAGGGAACTGGGCCAAATTCTGCCAACATGGGCGACCGCCCACACCTCTTGGGCGACCGCCCAAGAGGTTTTTTAGGCAAGGTGAGGTTCTGGCATGATGGGCGGCCGCCCAAGCCCCCCGTGGGCGACCGCCCAAGGCGATTTCCAAAGACAATTAAATTTCTAACTCTTTCTTCTTAGCTTCAATCCCTTTTCCTTTTCTCTACTTTAAATTCAAGAACACCCAAAGGATTTCTTAGTCTTACCAAGTTCATCCTAACTCATGTAAACCCAAGATAAAGGAAACCTAGATTATTTATCCCTAAATTTCCACCCATTTCATTTCCTCTAAATCATCTTTCAAGAACATTATCTTCAACCCATCTCATTCATCAATCATCCACTTCCATTAAAGTTTCCAAGGCATGAAATAACATCATGTGGACAAGAATAACATTTAAAGAACTTATGAACAAGTAGAAGAAGGGAATCATAACAACTCACCTTAGGGTTTTAGAATGGAAAGTTGAATCTTCTTAACTTGATTTGTTCCTCTAGGTGATCCAAGCTCAAAGATGCCCTTGGACTTGAAAATGGAGGAGAAATGACTTGGCTTCAAGACTTGAGATTGGGAGCTTCCATGGAGGTTTCTTTGCTAGGGGAAGTATGAGAGAATGAAGGAGTAAGGAGGAAGGAGGGGAAATATAAGGAGGGTAAGGGGAGGGACACTTGGCAAGCTTAGGAAGAGGAAGCCCTTTTTGGCCCCCCAAGCAAAATAAGGCTTTCACCCAATTAAATTAATCCATCCCCCTAATTATTTATTCTACCCATTTTAACCTCCTCTTACTATTCATCTATTTGTTATTTTTATTATTTCCCCAAGGTTCTTATTTAATATCCAATAATTTCTTAAAAGATTCTAAATTTACTTTTCACCCAATTTATCTTAAATTAACGATTTAAAGACATAATCGAACACATAAAGATAACATAAATATTAAAAGCATATAATATAATATTTAAATTTAGTGCCTAGGGTTGGGGTCGTCACATCATTGTTGTCATTCTCATGAACATCTAGTATCTCCATTTGAACTAGTTCGTCTACGTCCTGCAGCTCTTCCTTGTCTCAAGTCAGGATCGGCCCCCGAGTTCTTGCCACTGACGAGATGAAGGGCTAAATCTGGGACGGCAGAACCGTGTCATTGTTGTCATCTTCGTGAATGTCTAGCATCTCAATCCGAGGAACTATTTCGTCTACGTCCTGCAGCTCTCCTTGTCTCAAGTCAGGGTATGACTGCTGACGAGATGAGGGGCTAAATTTGGGACAGACAGAACCGTATCATGAACGTCTGGTATCTCAATCTGGCTCTTGGCATATCTTCGTGCTCGTTCTGCCAGTGTGTTCGTCCAGCTGTAGTATTTGACAGGTGAGTTGGTTTAGTTCCAGGTCTTATTTTGAGCCTGGTCGGAGGGCATATCGACTGCTTGATCTTTCTGTCCATATTGTATCTAGTAAAGGTTTGTCAAGCTCAGCTAACTATTTGGCGGTGAGTTGTGGTCCAAGAATTGATTGTGCACAGGCACGCCAGTTCAGGTGAGGAGGCGCACTGCTCCGTTGACCACCCAATTATGTTTGTTCGAGCTTGTTTGAGGACCCGCTCCGTTACGGGAGCATGTTTGCTTGCAGATTCTTTAGATCATGGTTGTTTGTTTTGAGCAAAGACGTTATTTTGCTCGGTCGACTGTAGCATTCGGTCATGTGTCGAATGGGTGAAATGATAAATCAAAGCACCGAATTATAATCGTATGCAATGTCAATAAAGATGCTAATTTCCTGATATTAACATGGTTCTGATGATGCCATTTTTCCACTTTTTCCATTATGTAGATTGAATCAATGGAGATTGCTGAAAATTCAAATTTTCATACACAAAAAAGCGTTTGTTGTATTAAGAGGGGATGCTAAACATTATACAGTAGCATAGTAATGGATTTTGGTTAAACTTTGACAGCCCCTTTTCCTTTTCTCCTAGTAACAGAATATTTATTAAAGGGACCTAAGGCCCTTGGCCTTGTGGTATGCTGTGCGACTTTTCTACGGGGAGGTCCGGTGTTCGATTCCCACTAGAATCATTATGTGGAATTATCATGAGTTTCAGGTTCCTTAGGAGCCCCCCGGGGCACATCCGTGTAGTTAAGGAAGCAGCATTGCTGGGCTTGCAACCTCAGCGTGGGGAGTTCAAATCTTGGCAGGAGCAGCTGGAGCAACCAATTTATTGGTGATGTAAGAGTGATGTAAATGCCTTGTAGGAGGGCTCCCTTGGGGCCAGGAGTATAAGGGGTGCTGCCACCCTGGCTGCATAGGGCATATCCCGCGATTTACCTCCGCCAGGACACTGAGGGGCCGGTAGCTGGTGGTCCAGGATTAGTCCGACGAAGCTGGGAACCTGGGTATCAAAAAAAAAATTATTAAAGGGAATAGCATCAGAGCATTTATGATGGCAATCATCCTATATACACGTTTTTGCAAAGCTTTAGTAAATCAGGTTTCCTTGTTACAGCTAGACATATAAAATCGTGTTTGTTTTCATATCACATGGCAGAATACAGTAGTATATGGAGAGAGTACACCTGGTATGATTGGACGTTGGTCTGATGCTTGCTACAAATGTCTGACGAGGAGGCTCGCAAAGGCTGACCAGAAATGGGTCGAATGGATCACCAGCTAGACAATTGATGGTTCGTCGTTGCTTGGACTTTGGGCTCTATAGATGTAGACAAGCTCGTCGAGAAAGCTGTCCCAGGTCGCCTTTTAATGGATCTGAACTCACGATGTCGAGGCACACTTAGGACCCGGGGCTGAAGTGGCTCGCATGCTGCTGCCCTCTTTGTTTATTGTTGCCTCGCAATAGTGAAAGCAATTAATCAGAGATACATGTGGTACAATCTACAAACTGCATATTTAAGCAGGTTAATATGTTGTAAATTGAATTTGGAAAACCTGAGTATAAACATGGAACTGATGCACCTGATAATTAATATCTTTATGCGTAAGATCAACTGCATTCATCGGCGGTTGATTAATTTTCTTTAAATCAATCATCTTTCTGTTTCCGTCGCTCCTAGTAATTTTCTTATGCCCCTTATTTTCATTACAGATGATAGACGGCTTAGAACCAGATGGCTCCTTGAAACATTCGAGCTGTCTTGCTGAATCACCTTTGATGCCTCTATTCTCTTTGCTGGTACTGGAAGGTTTGGAAATAGTTGGCCCCTTCAATTTGTTCAGATCTTGGCCTGATCCAAGATTAAAACTACCAAAAGATATTCCAGAAGCAGAGCTCGGAGAATACACACTTAGATCATTGTTTTTGACAGGATCCTGAGCCTTCGCAGATGGCTGCTTAATCCAAGACCTGGTTTCGTCTTTCGGAAAATGACCCAAATACAAAAAACCTTAGGGTCACTTATTTTGGGTAGGGAATAAGAAGTTCGAAATTGATATTGCCAAGGGGGTGCATAAAGAGAGAATCAGGAAAAACTAGGGTTTGATGAGATAAAGACCGCCTGATTGGGGAATTACAGAGGTCGATTGAAGACATGAAATTTGAGGATGAGATAAAGAGCCGTCTGATCGGAGCTTGATGTTGTCGAGAGCCCATCGCAGGGCATTCATTCTCTCTTTGCTGCCGTCGACGGCGACGATAACGGAACGGAGGTTTTCAGGCATCCTGTTGCCGTTGGTGGAGAGACAGCCGACCTCACGTTGCCAAACATCGACGACGCCAGTGTCATACGTGCTCTGGCCCTCTTCTTACTGAAGAAGCAGATAATTTCAGCCATGGGGATTTCGAAACATAAGTAAGATGTTGAATAGCAGAGCTCAAACCCTTCTTCTATGCTTCTTCATATCTCCACCGTGCCTCGGCCGCTGACTAATTACAGTGCAGAAATCAATTAAAAAAGAAAAATGAGAAACCTAGTGTTTGTTTCTAAATTGGAGTTTTATGTTACTCGGAAAGATGAAAACAACAGCTGGGTAGTCTTTGTTTATGTTTCTCCTTTCCTGAATTTTTTTCTTTCCGAATCGTCCGTTCGTCGCCGTCGTAAATTCGTTCCCGGCAATGGAACCAAACTAATGCAACAAAAAATGAGCGGTACCGGGGGTACCTGATCAGTCGGGAACGCGGCGTTGGATTCCTGGACGAACGACGAACGGATCTACAAAACAAACACCGTTAGGGCGCGGGGAGTTACCCCCGCGCAAACCCTCTAGCGTGAGAATAAGCATCTATATATGGAGATGATATAAATCGGGAGGGAAGGCGTATTATAGTATTGAGAGGGTGTTTTAATGTACCTTTTGTGTGAGGAATTTGACCCTTATTTATAGCTTTCAAGTGGTGTGTCCTCCAAGAATAGGAGTTCCATAGTTGACTTGTATTAGGAGAGTGAATCTCCATCTAATTTAGGTTCCTTAGCCCGCTAGGAGTCCGCTCCAAAAAAGACTTCTTGAGTGACAATAAATCCCTATTAGATTAGGATTCTGTGTGCTAATTGCTTTTCTTATTTTTAGGGGGTATTTAATAGGGGGAGAATTATATTCCGTTCAATCACTTTTTGGGAAATTCTTACACGGTGTAGCGACTTTGACTGTGATCGGTCAAACTCGCTACACGGATTAGCGAGTTTGGTGTAATTAGGGTTTGCCGGTTTGTGATTAATTGCTGCAATTAAGTAAAGTCAAACTCGCTACACCGTGTAGCAAGTTCTCAAAAATCTCTTTTCCCCTATTCCGACTTACAGCCTGTTCATTTCAAGAAAAAAAAAACCTAAATCCTCAGCCGCCAGGAAGAAGAAACAGAGAAGAAGAAGACATTTTGACATTCAAATTCAAGCTTTTCATCATCAAATTTTCGTTATTGTAAGTTTACATTCATTTTTTTACTTCATTTTGTGTAGATTTTGATTTGATTTGATTATTTGTTACTTGTAATTTAGGTTTATTCAACTCAATTTTTGATATATTTTGAACTCAACTTTTAGTATACTTTGATAATGAACTCAATTTTGTCGTTATTTTCATCACATAGTGTTGTTATTATGATAAAGTTTTGTGTGGGGGGGGGGGAGGATATGTTGAGGGATAGAGGTTGGTATTATGATAAAGTTTTGGGGCAAAGTGGATGGAAAGGAAAGTTTGAGGTCTTGGAAACTAAACTATAGGAGAAGGACATTGTTTATTTTTGTTTAATTTGGACGGTGAGAATGGTGCAAATCTTTTCAAGAAAATAGCTTCTTTTATTACTGAAGTTTAGTAGAATGATGGAAAGTGTTATTTTTGTAACATGTGTTTGACAACATATGCTATCTTGTTGTATTAGTATTAATTTGATATTGAAAATGAGTTTCTTTTTTTGAAACAGATGGATTCCTTCATTGATCCCGGGACTATCGATAACTCTGTTCTGACTGAGCATGAGAACCACAGAGCTCGTTTTATTTGGTCCAGAGTGGAGGTTGCTAGTTCGCTGTCATTTCGTCATGGCGCCACGTTGCCAGATAGACTAGCACCGAGGATTTTGTCCAGATTATCCGATTGTGGTTTTGCTGGAGTTCACTACATATGGAGGATTTAGTACGATTTTGGGTTGCTGGAGGCCTTGATCGAGAAATGGAGTCCGGAGACCCATTCATTCCACCTCCCGTTTGGTGAGATGACGATCACCCTAAAGAATATCGACATGATTTTCGGATTGCTTGGAATTGATGGGGATGCTATTACGTGCGACATCCCAACACTTGTAGTCTGGCGGGATGTATGTCAGCAGCCTTTAGAGGTTGTCCCTAATCCCGGAGATAGAGATGGGAGTAGTCTAAAGCTACGGTGGATCACGAGTCAATTTCCACACTTCCACGACCTAGCTAATGATTCCCCTAGGACCTTATTGATATGTACGTACGGGCATATATCATGCTCGCCTTGGGTTCTACGGTGATGCCTGATCGTACGAACAACAAGGTTAAGTTGTGTTATCTCCCTCTGCTTGGGGATATTTCCAGGGTCTGCCAGTACAGTTGGGGAAGTGCGTCGCTCGCTTTCCTATATCGAGAGTTGTGTAGTGCGACTAACCCTGTGACGAAACAGTGCGGAGGATTTCTCGCGTTACATAGGTATGTGTTATCTCATTTTAATGTTCATTATGTTGTTGTTTTTAAGTTTGATTTCAAATTATCAGCATTATTTATAGTGTTTGATATAGATTTTATTTATATAGATTTGGGCTTGAGAGAGGTTGCTATGTGTGCAACCTGGAATTTGCATTTATGAAACACAAAATGTCTTGCTACAGTTAGATCCTGAGCACTCGATGGCTGAATTCATGAGGCCTACGAGGACTGAAAATTCCCATTGGAGGGGAAAGTTGGGTTGACAGGCGTGGTAGTCCGAGGAATAGAGAAAATCTTCCTTGTGACACCATGGAACTATTGGTAGATCCCAACAATACCCCCAAGATGTCCCTCTCTTCATAAGCTTTATGGGAATGGCAACGTAAGAAATGAGGTAGACTTGAGAAGTCACCTGAATCAACAAAGGGAGCAGGAGGTTAATTTTGCTGACTTAAGGGCAAGACTCAGTCATGCAAGGCACATAACCCCTCCCCGTTGTAATACTCCTCCTCGGCCTAGGAGCCCTCCTCGGTTGATGAGCTCTCCTCGTCGCAGAACAACTCCTCATCTTGAAAGGTCACCTAGGACGGAAAGAGCACCATCGGCCACGGGGACAACCATCAAGGCAGGATATTCTTATAAATTTTCAAATTTGCTCTTGACTTGATTTGGTGATACGAGCAAATTTGAATTTATTTTGGATATTAATTTTTGGGAGGGAGGAAGTAAAAACTATGCATTTCTATGAGTAAGGCTATTCCAATAATAAGTTGTTGTAAAGGCCCAAATGAGGCCCAATACGGCCCATGTCCGAATGTCCATCAACCAGCTAGCCAATAACGAAATGACATACGCCACCTCAATTACCTTTCTCAGCTTTGGAAACCAGTATCATCCCTGAATCTGATCATCAAGTGAGTGTTCATCATAACTTACCAGCGCATTTTTTTATTTCCTGATTGATTTTGAGTTATTATCTGAATCACTGTTCGTTCAAATTTGACTATAATCTGTGGAATTTCTCTCTTTTATTCTGTAATTAGGTTTTCTGACGAGGATTTACATTTTCCGATTTGAATTGCGTTTAATTGATGTTTTTCACCTAGGTTCAACTTTATACGGGGATATTGATTGTAGTATGTGTTGAATTAGTGGAATTAATGAAGAATTGTCTGAACATCAAGGTTGATTAAGTTTTTTGATGAATATATTATCCTCCAATCTTTTGAGGTTTTCATTTTAAACTTATTTGTGTTGATTTTTTAATTACTCTCATCTTGACATGCTCCAAGCCATTATGTAGACTCGGTAAAGTACTAAGTCCCTAGCCGCGGGCATGTAGTTATGTTATTGCGAGTTTAAGAACAGGTTTGGATCGATCCAAGCCACTGACAAACATTTTTTGTGTTTTTAGCTATGTCTGGAAATGAGCTAATTAAAACTAGAATATTCGAGCTTCTTTGATAATCGTACGGAACTTGAAAGTGTTTTGAGATTGGGTTGGTTTATTGTCAGACGAATCTCAAATGAGCTTTACTGGAGCCGAGTTTGAGTAGCTTTGTATTTTCATTATAAATGTTGTGTTGTATGCTTAATTTGTAGAACTTAAATGCCCAACGACCTTGAGTAACTTTGACATTGGCTTGATTAGTAGAAGAGTCTTAAACGATCTTTTAAATCAACATGAGTCCAGCTTGAGTGTTCATTATCCATCCCTAATTTTAGGGGATTTTCTTTTCATCTCACATTCGAACAACAAAGTAAAAATATCTATGGAATTACCTTTCTAAGCTAACTTATGAATTTAAACCCTTGTAATGGAAAATTCTTAAAAGCAAAAGTGATCCTTAAGTGGAAAGGAATGTACAAGCACGTGAAATGATGCATGCATTTGTATTTCCTTATATTCCATGATTGTTTGTTTTAAATTCTGGTCTCAGGTAGATATGGGGATATACCTAAGCACTCCGAAAACTGAGAAGTTTTCAGAAGATGGTAAGAATGACAGAGTTCGATTTGGTTTGTCGTCCATGCAAGGATGGCGGACATCAATGGAAGATGCTGTAAGAAATTTCCGATTTATTCTTCTTCTTTTTTCCCATCATAATAAATCATACACCTAATCCTTATTGTGTTTCTATGATAAGTAGATTGTTACTCCTTCCATTCCATGTGAAGAGTCCACTATTTCCTTTTTGGGATGTTCCACTTAAGGAGTCTACTTCCAAAATTTATGCTTTCCATCTCCATAACTGTTTAACTACCTTCATATGTGATACACGCATCTTGCATGTAGTCAAGCGTAAATAGTGCCAACTCCAAGTATACTACTACATCCCTTAATTATTAAACTTTTCAAACATTGACCTTTTGACTAGAATGGAGGGAGTTTAAGCCCAAATTAGAACTATAATGCACAATGCAGATTTTGCATGTTAATTTTTGTATACTCAATGTTCTAGCCTGTTCTTGTATTATATATATGTTAATGTACATGAAATTGTTAAGTAAGGTAAAAGTCGCTTTATTGTATTCCAGTCGATGCTGGAGCTTGTGGGAAGTATGATATGTTCTGTGAGGAAAGATCAAAGATTTTACGACGATAGGACAGAACCTTAGGAATAAAGCACTGAACCCAAGTGTCTTGGCCTTTTTTCTGCAAGTGGCCTTGGGTTTTTGCTGTTTTTGGTCTAACACCATCATCTCTGTAAATGAAGAACTCAGAATTTGTTATATTGTAGTTGGTGCTGGAGCTCCAAGCATGGAGGACATAATTTATTCAGGTAGAAATAACTATTGCGACAACAGTATAGATGGCTAAGAAAGAATAAAGCACTAGAAATCTAGTGTTTCTTCCCTTCCTATAAGTAGCCTCAGTTATACATTTGTTTAACGACTTCATTATTGTAAATGAAGATTGCCCCTGCCTCCAAGTATAAGTGTTGAAACATTTGGAAGGTGACATTTCTTAGCAAACATTTGGAAGGTGGTTTTTTCTTACCAAAACAGTACATTAAATGAAGATTTCGTTGTTGGACTATGCAGATCCCTTCAGTTCAGACGTTAACTAGCGGGACAAAGTATGAATGATAACAAAAATAATGGACATGCATTTCACCAAAGAGTGATGATATTTAAGATGTTAACCCTGTTTACCTTGCAACTTTAAACTAGTGTTTTAGTGCTAGCACTTAGTTTGTTTATTGGTTATGGCTTTGAAAGGGTATATTTGGCAAAAAAATAAATAAAAAAAATAGTTCCTTCGTTCGTCATATATAGTTGAATTCTGATAGTAACCTTAGTTCATTCAAATACGATGTTAGAAACTTAGTGGTTCAGTGGAGGTTGATGTATATTGGTGGCAGTAGTACGTAGTAACTTTAGAAGAAGGTTTTAAATTTTCCTTTAAAACCATGGACAATGTTTTGGGAGGCTAAAATTTTTGAACTATAGAAAAATGAAATTATAATAGAGCAATTGAACAAATTTCGTTTCCCAGGTGATCTGAATTGCAAACTCATCTGAAAGTTTAATCTATGAATTTAAACCCCTTTACGAAGCGTAAATCAGCATGTTGATATTCTTACTATAGATGAGTCCTTCAAGGATCAGCTAACTGTGTTCTTGAGAGACTTGCTGATTTGAAGTGCTAAAACTTAATAGGATTTTGATGATCTTGAAAGGATGCTATGCATTAAAAACAGTTATGATAACAGATAAGTTTTATATCTTTTTTGCATTCTCAAGAGCTCCAGAAGTATTTGTATTTCAATTGCCCTAGGAACTTCATGTTTCTTTTAGGTTGATTTTGTGGGTGCACGATCCAAATAGCTAACCTTTGAATGAAGAGCGATTGAGAGTTGGACTATTGATTTTGTTCCCTTGTCTGGACGTGTGCGAAGAGGCATATGGAGATTTTTCTTAGAGTTATGTCATGTTTGTTGACTAGAAATTGATACCATTCTACTGAAAAGTAGAGTGAATACTTCTTAGTTCCTATTAGTACCAATAGGTATGCGCATTAGTGACTTCTTGTGTAGGACTATAGATATTATCATATATTTTGTGTGTCATGCTTATATGTGTTTTTCTGTAGCATGCAGCTTATCCTGATTTGGATGAAGGCACATCCTTTTTGGTGTTTATGATGGCCATGGTGGTAAGAGCATCAGCCTCACAAATCTTGCTGCTTTGCATATTGTGTAGCTCTTAGAATGTTACCTGGACTCCTGCACGGGTATCCGAGTGTTGGATTCACTTTTTCTATAAAAATTGGACACGGGGACACTGTCCTAGATTTGGACACGGGTACGGGGATACATTAATAACAAAAACTGGGTGTCAGGTACGGATTTCATACCCATGTCGGTGAGTGTCGTGTGAGACAAGGGTACTTCGGAAAATTTGAAGAGTCCGAGCAACAGCCTCTTACTACGTCTTAGACACCACTACCATGCTTATCTTCTTGGTTTCTATGTTCTTGGTTCATGAATCTGTCTCTTGTTTGGCATACTTATCATGAGTGCGAAAAAAGAAGTCAGGATTTCCTGTAACATTTATTTGCTGTCATTGTATAAGGCCGTACGTGATTGTCTTTCTTAATCCTGACAGGTTGCATGTAGGAGTATATAATCTTCAGTTTCTTGCCTTCAAATATTCTTCATCATACCTATTCTAAGCATGAAGTCATATCGAGTGTGAATCCTTAGCTTTGAAGAATAAATTTGAAAAATCTTATTTGTAAATTGTCTTGTTTTAACATTATATATAGGTGATCTTTAGGCAGAATGTTTCACTTTTTTTGTCTTTTACCTCTTGAAGAAATTAGTGAAAGAACTTTCCTGCAGTCCCCATGGGTTTGATGCACAGAGATTTATAGTTGCCATGAACCGCGTCCAGTAGGAGATTAGTCGAAGTCCTTGGCTTGTATGTAGTGCTCTTTTCCTAGGAAATGCTGCATTTGCTCAATGATGTGGATCAGATGTTGCATTAATTATTCATTTAAATGAAGAAGTAGTTGCCACTTTAGGTAATAAATTACTTCTAATATGTCTTTTGATTCCCCCCGTATAGGCACTAAGGCAATAACTGAGGAATCTGGCAATCATGTGTTAATGAGGTCGTTCTTATAAGATTCGACGTGATTGCAGAATGTCTTGATGTACTCTCTTTTTGTGTACACCAGCTCAATTTTGTCAAGTGCGCAAGCATAAAGTTGTTACTTCTTAGTTTCCCACTCATCATTGTTTGTTCTACTGATGCCCTCAGATTTGCAGGTAAGGCAGTCTCTAAGTTCTGTGCCAAGTACCTTCACCAACAAGTACTCAAGCATGAAGCTTGATTCGGCTGGAGATATAGGCACTTCAGTTCAGAAGGCTTTTCTCAGGTTACTTGATCCATTCTCTAAGCAATTTGCTCATTTGCAATTTTGAAGGTCCCATAAATATAATCGTAGTCAAAGAGAATGAGTGGAGCTGTATGTTACGT